>SKCR01047795.1:0-40894 GCA_019454045.1 Zanthoxylum bungeanum
TTCGCGATTATCAGATACCATTCCTAAAGAACGACAACGAGTATTGCAATTCCAGCGTGCACATTTGTAACAAACACCCATTTGCTTAGCTCTACGTTTCTTTACATATGTGCTTCTTCCAAAACCAGGCAAATAAGAATTAGAATACTCACCTGCTAATCGGACCTGTGCTTCGATTACCCAACGAATGTCATTAGGGATACCATGGATCGTCAGAAGTCTCATTCATTCCATGCAAACTTTTTAGACCGTTATCAGAGAATTTTGAGGGAGAGAAGGAAATTGCTTGTGAAGATTTGCGGGAGCTTCTTCCATCCTGAATACGTCTTAACCTGCAAAAACTAAACACTCAAAATTTAAAACACACCACATCACAATATTACACAAATTGCTTGGGTTGCCTCCCAGCTAGCGCTAAATTTAATGTCCTCAGCTAGACATGATTTCCCGAACGTTAGGCTGGATCTGAAGTGTGACACTTTCTTTTTGTCGCTCAAAATTCTCCCCAGTAGTGCTTGACAGGCTGGCTGTTAACCTTGAATGTGTTGCTCGACTTGGGATTATATATCTCAATAACTCTGTAGGGTAACACCTGCGTAATCAAAAATGGACCTGACCATTTTGATTTCAGCTTTCCAGGAAAAAGTTTCAACCTTGAATCGTACAACAACACTTGCTGCCTGGTTCCAATTGTTTGGCACACTATTTTTCGGTCATGCCATTTCTTGGTCTTCTCTTTGTACATTTTGGCATTCTCATAAGCCTGTAGGCGAAATTCCTCCAACTCATTGAGTTGGTGAAGTCTTTTCTCTCTTGCAGCTTGTGGATCAAGATTCAACTTCTTCAGTGCCCGTACGCCTTATGTTCAAGCTCAACTGGCATATGGCAAGCTTTCCCGAACACCATTTGATTTGGGGACATACCGATGCGTGTCTTGTAAGCTGTCTGTTAGGCCCATAATGCGTCATCCAGTTTTTCAGACCAGTCATTCCTTATTGATCCAACGATTCTCTCTAAGATTCTTTTGATCTCCCTTTTGAAACTTCAACTTGCCCGTTTGACTGTGGATGATAGGCTGTGGAAACCTTATGAGTAACTTCGTATTTGGATGGGAGTGCATCGAAGTATCTGTTGCAGAAATGTGGGCCACCATCGCTGATAATTGCAAGAGGTGTTCCGAAGCGAGTGAAAATATTCTATTTCATGAACTTGATCACCACTTTTGAATCATTGGATGGTAGTGCAATTGCTTCAGCCCATTTTGAGACGTAGTCTACAGCAACCAGTATGTACAGGTTTCTGAATGATGGAACAAAGGGTCTCATAAAATCAATACCCCATACATCAAATATCTCCACTTCTAGATTATTTTACAACGATCCTTCATTTCTCCTCGAAATATTCCCCGCTGTCTGGCATCTGTCACATTGAAGAGCAAATAGATAAGCATCTTTAAAAAGAGTGGGCCAGAACAAACCTAATTGTAGGACTTTTGCTACAATTTTATTCCCGCTGAAGTGTCCGCTATATTGTGATGAATGACAGTGTTGCAAAACACCGTTGACCTCCTCATATGGAACACATCGTCTCAGTAATTGATCAGCACAATGTTTGAACAAGTACGGCTCATCCCAGACATAGTGCTTGACTTCTTTGAAGAATTTCTTCCTTTGCTGAGTTGTCCATTCCAACGGCCATTTTCCAGAAACTATGTAGTTAACATAGTCAGCATACCAAGGGACTTCTGCTATTTCATGGAAAATAGTTGTTCATCTGGAAAAGTTTATTTGATTGTCAATTCTTTGCCAGCTGTTTCTCCATTCTCGAGCCTTGATAAATGATCTGCCACCTGGTTTTATGTTCCTTTCTGTCTCTGATCTCCACGTCAAATTCTTACAGAAGAAGTATCCAACGGATCAATCTGGGTTTGGCATCTTTCTTCGCGAACAAGTATTTGATTACTGAATGATCTGTGTATACCACCACTTTGGGACCCAGCAGATAATAGTGGAATTTTTCAAAAGCGAACACAACTACAAGTAGCTCTTTTTTAGTGGTTGTGTAGTTGAGTTGAGCTTCATTCAGAGTTCTGTTGGAATAGTAAATGGCATGGAAGATCTTTGCTTTGCGTTGTCCCAAAACTGCTCCTACAGAAAAATCACTAGCATCGCACATCACCTCAAATGGAAGAGTCAAGTCTGGTGCTACTATGATGGGGCAGAGACCAGCTTCTGTTTTAGGATATCAAAGGCTTCCTGGCATTCTTTGGTGAATTTGAAAGGTAAATCTTTCTCCAGAAGATTGAAAGAGGTTTTGTAAATTTTGAGAAGTCTTTGATAAATCTCCTGTAAAAGCCAGCATGTCCGAGAAAACTCCGAATCCATTTGACAGATGTGGGTAGAGGTAGTTTTTCAATTATCTCGATCTTTAATTTGTCTACCTCGATTCCCTTTTGGGAGATCCGGTGTCCAAGAACAATGCATTCATGCACCATAAAATGACATTTCTCCCAATTGAGTACCAAGTTTGTATCTTCGCACCTTTGTAACACATGGTCCAGATTTTGCAAGCAGTGGTCAAAAGAATCTCTAAACACAGAGAAGTCATCCATAAAAACTTCCATACTCTGTTCTAGCATGTCTGATAAGATGGCCATCATGCAATGTTGGAATGTGGCAAGAGCATTATATAGTCCAAATGGCATTCTGCGGAAAGCAAAAGTACCATACAGACATGTAAATGTAGTTTTCTCCTGATCTTTTGGGGCGATGGCAATCTGATTGTACCCCGAATATCCATCCAGAAAGTAATAGAACTCATGTCCCGCCAGTCTGTTACATCTGATCAATGAATGGCAGTGGAAAATGATATTTCCTTGTTGCTTTGTTCAGCTTCCGGAGTCCATGCATACTCTCCATCCAGTCATCGTTCTTGTTAGAATCAGCTCGTTCTTTTCATTTGTGACTACAGTAATTCCTCATTTCATTGGTACACACTGCATAGGACTCACCCAACTACTGTCTGAGATAGGGTAGATGATGCCAGCATCCAACCATTTGATGATTTCTTTCTTCACGAACTCCTTCATGATTGGATTTAATCTCCATTGATGCTCCACTGTGGGTTTGTACTCGTCAATCATCAGAATCTTATGCATGCAAAATGATGGACTAATGCCTCGAATGTCTGCTATAGTCCAGCCAATGGCTTTCTTGTGTTCTCGTAACACTCTCAGTAACTTTTCTTCCGGCTCCAATATTAGCGAAGAAGAAATAATAACAGGTATTCAGAAGAGTTTCCAAGAAATGCATACCTGAGATGACTCGGTAATAGCTTCAGCTCCAGCTGCGTTGGTTCTTCAATTGAGGGTTTGTTTCGATCTTTCTTCAGAAGTTCCAGACTTTCCACTGGTGGTGTCGATTTAAATCGGAATGGCTTGTCAAGATAGTTAATACATTCCAGAATTTGAGCATCTAGCTCGCTGTCAGTGATGTAGTGATGCAAGCTTCAAGTTTGTCCATAGTAACTGTATCAGTATCATGAATGATACTATCATAACATCAATTCTGAAACATTCTTCCTCATTTTCTTCACTCGGGAATTTCATGGCTTTGAAAACATTGAAGGTAACTTCTTGGTCTTGTACTTTCATAGTTAGTTCTCATTTTTGCACATCAATCACAGTTCGACCTGTAGCCAAGAATGGTCTCCCAATGATGATAGGAACATCTTTGTCTTCTTCTATGTCAAGGATAATGAAATCTACTGGGAGAATGAGTTTGTCGACTTTGAGCAGCACATCTTCAACTACACCTCTCGGAAATGCGAGCGTTCGATCAGCAAGTTGCCAGAGAGACTGAGGTAGGCATTGCTTCTCCAATTTGCAGTTTCCTGTAATAGAAAAAGGCATTAAATTAACACTTGCACCCAAATCACATAAAGCCTTACCGATATAATGTTCTCCAATAGTGCATGGTACAGTAAAACTGCCAGGATCTTTCAACTTTGGGGGAAGTTTCCTCTGAATGACGGCGCTGCATTCTTCCGTCAATGCCATTGTCTCGTAATCTCCCAATCTCCGTTTTCGTGAAAGAATGTCTTTCATGAATTTGACATAGCTGGGCATTTCTTCCAAGGCTTCTGCAAATGGAATGTTGATATACAGCTTTTTGAACACCTCCAAGAATCAAGCAAATTGTTTATCCAATTTGTTTTTCTGAGTCGTTGAGGAAAAGATTGAGGTAAAGTGATTATTTCTTGATCTTTTTCCTTTGCTTCATTTTCCTCCATATGTGGAACTGCATCTTTTGGAACTTCTTCAATGGTTGCCTTGATTCCAACATCTTTGTTGATTTTCAGTACCGCTTTTCAAAGTAATGTCTTGACATTGCACCTTCTTTCGGTTCCTTGGATTTTGTTCTGTGTTGCTGGGAAGATTTCCTGGCGGTCTGTATCTCTGAGCATTGGCCAATTGTCCCATTTGATTTTCCAGTACTTTAATAGTGGCTGAATGGCTTTGATTCAATGCTACTTGATTTTGAACCAAGCTGCTAAAGCATCGTACTTTGCTTCTTGCTTCTTTAACTGGGCCAGCACTTCTGTTATTCCTGGTTCTTTTTCATGCTTCTGGCTTTTATTTGGTTGTTGGAATCCAGGTGGTGGGTAGTTCTTTTGCCCTAAATTGTTGCTCTATGCGAAATTGGGGTGATTCCTCCACCCTGGGTTATATGTGTTAGAATATGGATTGTTCCCCTGTCTGTTGAAATTGTTGACATAGTTCACTGTCTCTTCTTGTTGGTTGTAAGATTCTGACTCAGGTACTCCTCCAAATGGTGAACTTGTGGATCCACCATCAACTTTCATGTTAAGAGTTTCCAGATTTTTGCAAATCACATCCAGCTTGGAATTCAGTGCTGTGTTGGCTCCAACTTTCTAGATTCCTGCAATTCTTTGGATCATGCTCCTTTCTGTTGGCCATAAAGAATTATTGTTGGCCATTTCTTCAATTAAGTCTCAGGCCTGATCTTTTCCTTTTGCCATCAAAGCTCCTCCAGCAGCAGCATCAATTGTGGTTCTCATTATTCTAGAAAGTCCATTGTAGAAGGTTTGGACTTGTAGCCACTTTACGATCTCATGATGAGGACATTTCCGGAGTAAATCTTTGAATATTTCCCAATCTTTGCAAAGGGATTCTGAATCTTATTGCATGAAAAATGGGATGTCATTCCTCAACTTTGTAGTTTTGACTGGTGGAAAGTACTTTGCAAGGAATTTATTGGCTAGAGTGTTCCAAGTTTTAATGGAACCTGTTGGTAATGAATGTAGCCAAGCTTTAGCTCTGTCTTTCAGGGAATATGGAAAAACCCGCAGTCTCATTGCTTCTTCAGCTGCTCGGTTGTAATTGAAAGTACCGTAAACTTCTAGGAAGTTGCTGATGTGGGCATTAGGATCTTCAGTTGCATTTCCCCCAAACTGTACTGACTGCTGAATCATCTGGATGCATGTTTTGATGTCACCCGCATTTGCTGGTAAGGGAGGAAGTACAATACAAGAAATGAGTCTGTCAACTACCGGAATAGTTCTGTCTCGAATGGGAATTGGTGGTGCAATGTTCAAAGGTTCAAGTTCCATATTAATGATTGGTTCTTGCCCTTCTCGTCTTTCCCTTCTCAATTGTCTGATGGTTCTTTCAATCTCTGGGTCAAGCGGTCGGAGTTCAAAGCTTCTGGTTCATCTCATTAGTGTCTGAGAACCTGAAACACAATAAAAGAAAAACAATAAGTAAAAAGAAAATTAGATACAAATAAAGGTATCTAACCTTAAAATTAATAGTGAAAGATAAATAAGTCCCCGGCAACGGTACCAAAAACTTGACCGGCGTAATCACACACGTATAACGTAAGCGCACGTATCGTTCAAGTAGTATAAAAAGTATCGATCCCACAAGGACTTAATACCTAAGCTATTAATTAATGAAGCTAAATATTTACAAGTATCTATGGATTGGTTGTTTGATTTGAAAGTGACTTAAAACAAGTAAATGAAATTTCTCGAAAATAGATTGAAGAAAATTCAAATTTATAAAATTATCCAGGGTTGTGAATCTTTCCAATATCTTTTAAAAGATGAAGTAGTTATTTTACGTTTGTGTAATATATTGGTTTATTAACCTGGAACACGAAATTATGCAAAGCCTCTTCCGATGGTCAAATACAAATACCCAGTATAACCTAATTAATTATATTCCTATGTTAACCAAGTTATCTGAATTCATTAAGATTAAGTTCCAATTATGGCTACCCCCACCCGACAGGTATATTCCTATCATGTAAGGAATGTAAGGAAATCTATTAAAGGGTTATCTATCCTTAAGAAGATCGTGGGCTATTAAGTCTAAGGTCTTAAACCTAAAATCCATTTTCCAAGTTCATTTTAAGTTTACCGAATCCATCTTATTAATGGCCAGTTAACAAGATGCATTAAGACTAAGGCTCAATGAATAAACCTTTATATTACCCAAACCGTAATTTAACCCCTTATAAACCAATGATATTGGACTTCATCACAACCCCAGATAACTGGCTTAGTTACGACACATATTTATGGGTAGTAAAAACTTAAATAAAATAAAAGACATAAAGTAAATTGCTGAAAAGTAAATTGCTGAAAAGTAAATGACGGAAAGTAAATGCTGAAATTAAATATTGAAAATTAAATGCTGAAAAGTAAATGCTGAAAGTAAATTACTGAAAATAAATGCTGAAAGTAAATTGCTGACAGTAATTGCTGAAAAGTAAATGCTGAAAGTAAATTGCTGAAAAGTAAATAAAGTAAAAGTACAATAAAAGAAAATGCTGAGGTAAAAGGATCCACTTTTATTACTTCTATTTTAGATATCTCCCTTAATATAATATATTAACTTTGCATGATAATTACCAACCAGCCATATAGGCGGTATCCAGATTAAGTCAAATTAATAATTAATTACCAACCGACCAATCAGGATGTATCCAGTTTAGTCAGGTTAAAACCAATTTAAATAATTACCAACCGACCAATATGGCGGTATCCTCGTTAAGTCAGGTTTTAACTAGTTTATATATTATAATTAAGGGAGATTAATCTAAATATTAGTAATAAAAATTTTACCTTTTACCCCAGCAAAGTGGAATTACCTCCTCATTACTGAAAAGTAAAAACTGAAAATTAAAGAAAGAAAAGTACTGTGCGTAAAAGTAAATTGCGGAAAGTAAAAACTGAAAAGTAAAGAAAAGAAAGTGTGAAAGTGGAAATTAATTACTGAAAGCTGTAAATAAACAAACAAGATACAATCTACTTAGTATTCTTAAGGAATTCCTTAGAAGAAAGTATGAATTTACAAATGAAATGACTTGGTATTCATAAGCAAAATTTTGCCTCCATCAAATCATCCACCAAATCCATTATTAATTGCTCCACTAATTGCTCCACCAAATCCATTATTAATTACTCCACTAATTGAGCCACTAATTGCTATCATGTGTTGGTGGGAGTTTGACAATTTTTATTTTTTATTTATTTTATTTATTTTTTACTTTGAAAAAGACTTTAATAATTACGCATAACACACTTGGATGTTTCATCAATTTCGGTCATGAAATCTTCCGAATTAGAAATTATTGTGTTCTTCAAAGTTGTAGATCCTTGCGTCTTCTTTAATCTGAAACCTTAATCAGCTTAATCCGATATTGGAGTAAAAATATATGCCCAAAATACGACAGATGTGCAAAATTGGAATTTCCAAAACTACACTTCGTTAAAACGCCCTTTCAAGTTTCCAATCTCCAAAATTAATATGTCAAGTCCAATATTTGCCCTTATTTGTCTCAAATTTCGTCCTAAATGATTTCATTGAGTCCCAATATTATTTTATCTGCAAAATAAACTAAAACATATCAAAACATTCATCAAACCCGAGAAACTAAACAAAATATTAAGTAAAAGGGGCGGTAAATATTGATATATTTTCCGCTCATCAGTCAAGGCTTACATTACTTGGTCAGTAAGTAAACCTATTGAGACCGGTACATGTCGTATATTAGAATCTTGGATTTCAATGGTAGATTCTCAATAAACCATTAGTCTTGGAGACTCGTATAGACATGTGGGTGTTTATATTGGATAAACACTGAATGACTCACCGAAGATTCTTAATGGATGATATACCAACGTCAATAAGAATCTTCTTGGGTTGAGTAGCATATTGATTATTTGACTTGAGATACCATTGTGGATATATGAGATATCCTTAACACTTTGATGGCAGTCACGTCACCGACCTATTTAGGCCAGACCTCCGCTTGTTCGTTGGGTGTGGACTGATCCTCAGGATATCCTGTGTATGTCAAGATAGAATCCGTCAGCTCTGTGTATAAAGCATGGGTATTCATATGATATTAGCAATCTGTTAAATCCATGGGCTCGTGGCACACTGTAGAAGTAAGTTCGAAGTGTTATTAAAAGATTGCTAATAGAAACATCGACGAGATTATATCTATAGAGATTTGACGTTTATATCTATATCTCTAGAATAATATAATGCCTATGTTGGAGAGATTATACGTATGCAATGACCTCGACCTGTATGGTACAACGAGTTTATCTGTGGTCGTCATAATTTACGGGTGTGTAGATCATAGACACGAAATTGGATTTCGTGACGGATATGTCTGAACCTAGAGAGTCTCACTAATGAAATATACTAGTATAGCACTAGGGCAACTTTTATGAATATAATTATTATTTATAAATCGTTTAATGGTTAAACGAAAGATACATGCTTATGGGACCTTCAGTCATTTCCAAATTAATGTGTATTTGTATTTAATATGTGATTGTATTAAATACACATTAATTAATTGTCAAATTATGATATTTGACATATTTCATTAATATATTTATTTGGATTATTTAAAGTTAATATAATACATATATTTAGATATTTGTATTTAAGTAATTATTTAATTATTTAATTGTTAAATAATTAAAGTAATTAAAACATAAAATATCTAAGTTGATATTTATTTTTGAAATGATTAAAGTGTAAATGTTTGACTTTTGCATTTAAAATAAAGGTCATCAAATGGATTTGACTTCTTTATTTTTGTTTGAAAAATTGAAAATATCTATTTACTTTTTCACCAAAATTTTGGCCAAGCCTTATAGTATATAAGGTTTCATTTTTCATTTGCTTCATAATTTCGGTTAAACCTCCAAATTACAAAAAAAAAAAAGACTTGAGAGAAAAACTAAAGTGCTAAAGTTTTAAGTTAAGAAAAAGCTTGAAAATCAAGGTATTTTCATTCTTTTATATTCTAAGAAATTGTTTCTATTGCTTTAGGCTACAACATAGGATGTTCTATTATTTTTCTACTCTCTTGGTTTTGTAATAAGCTGGTTGGAAGCATGAATGAAAGATGTAAGCATGTATGTTAATAAAGTATGTTTGTAAATGGTGTATAAGCACACTTTTGATCATTTGATGATCTTGTTGTCATTCTAGAGTTGTTAGGCCACTCATTGATGACCTAGAATTATTTTTGAGTGTTTCAAAGTGGTGAGACTTGTTTGGTGTTGTAAAGATTAGAATAAAATGTTGGATTTGGTTAATTTTGGTTAATTTGATTAATTGGAAAAATTAAGGTTTTAACCAAAATCAAAATTGGGACTTTTCATATATGTGTTGTATTTTTATTTATATTAGATATACAAATCATTTTGGAATTGATTGGAAATCATCTAAGCTTGTTTTGACAAAATTGGATCAAAATGATCAAAGTTGAAAAGTTTGGGGACATTCGGCAATTTAAAGGAAATTGAGCATTTTTGTTGTGAGTTATATTTTTATGTATGTGACATGTATAAATCATTTTGGTAGTGATATTAAATCACGTAAATTTATATTTGACAAATTATGACTAAAATGATCAAAATGCAAACATTTGGGGTCTCACGGTAATTAAGGAAAAATTTTGGATTTTGGATAAAAACTGAATTTTTGAGTATTTAGTAATTAGAATAAATTAGTTTATTTTAATTACCCAAGAAAAATTATTGAAATCGGAAAAATTTAATTTTTCACGTTCCGCTGCGTTACTCGGTAATACCCCATACAAACCCCAAGAAAATGGTATCAGAGCTAGTCTGATTCTGAAAAAAATGATATAATTATGCCTTTAAATTTAGAGTGTAATCGAATCTTTATTTTATGCATACATGTATTTATTTAATTTGATTAAATAAAGTGAATAACATCTTTTGTGAAAAATCCCTATTTAAAATAAGGTTTAATAATTAATATATATTTGATGCATGTTTTTTGGTCTGTCTTATCAATACGACTTATAGATAAATTTTCTATGACTTTATCCGAGAATGTGCCAAGCTGTGAGGATATAGCCGATATGAATTTATTTGTATCGGATATATATGTTATATTAGGTAAATTCAAGCGAAAGCGGAATCCTGAACGTGCCAAAGCTGTCAGGGTTACACAAGTATCTTGAATTTATCATTGACAAGTTTAACCTTGGTACGCCTCCTTGTGAACGTGCCAAAGCTGTCACAATGAGAAATGATCAGGATCGGAACCCAGGAGTCACTGGTGAGTGATTGACAATGAGTTGTCTACTTAATGAATATAACGTTTTAAAACTGCGAGCTGAAATATATTCATGGGGTCAACTTTTCACTATTGTATTTAATTTAATTATTGCTTGTCTTATATTCTGTTTGGGGATTACAGCTTTGTATGAAATAGTGGGAGGGGCATTTTTAGATTAAAAATCCATGATCTTTTTAATGCTTATGATATTATATGAAACTGTTTTGTATGCTAACCGTTTTTCACTATCTATGTGATAAATTTGCTATATAGCGGCTTCTTCGACCAAATATTTTGCTCGTATGTTGGATACGAATAAGCTCAAAGGTGCTGAGAACTTTGCAGACTGAGATAAGGATTTAAGGATCGTCCTCGGATTTGAGAAGTTGTGATATGTATTAGAGAGTCCATTACCCCTTGCTATATCTGATGATGCATCACCAGAAGAGATTAAGACTTTCCAGAAATGGAAAAATGATGATTAATGGTTAAATCATATATTCTCAGTTCGCTGGCTCCGGAAATGAAGAGGTAATATTTTAAGATGCCTGATGCATATAGTATGATGACACAAATCCGAGAATCATTCATGAATCAAGAACTGGTCTTGGTTCATATAGTTGCGATGAAATTGTTCCGTTTAAAACTCGATGAGAGACAGGTTGTTAGCACACGTGTGCTTCATTTGATCGATCTGATCAAACAATTGAGGCGTATTTATTTCCCTCTCAATGATACTTTGAGACAGAGTGTCATTCTTAGTTCGCTCCCGATGTCGTATCGCCAATTTGTAATGTACTTCAACATGAATAAGATTCAATATTCTTACCATGAGTTACATATGATGCTTCTCACAACGGAGGAGGATTTGAGGAATGGAGTGCCGACTCGCATTCTGAAACTCACTTCACTTTTCGCTTCTTCCCACTCCAAGTCGAAGGGGAAAAGACGATGTGAAGAAAAAAAGGGATTCAATGTTCCTCTGCAGGCTAAGATAGCGAAGCCCAATAGAGCTTTTGAAGACAAGTGCCATCACTGCAGTAAGTTTGGGTGCTGAAAGAAGAACTGTCCTGACGACCTTGCTCAAATCAGGAAGGAAAGAACATCGACATCAGGTACTTTTATTTTTCTTGTTATTGATATCTCTTTAGTTTGTGAAGCTGTCACATCTAGTTGGATTTTAGATTCTGCTTGTCCTGTTCACATTTGTAATTCTTTACAGGTGCTGAAGGAAAGTAGATAGCTGAAATTTGGATAGATATAGTTGCGATTCGGGAGTGGTGACTCTCTGGATGTAGTTGTAGTGAGATTATGCGAGATTCTCTTACTTCGTGTGAGACTTTTATTGCATGACTGCTATGTTGTATCAAGATGCGTAGTAAATATTATATCATTTTTTATATTAGATCCAGATGGATATCATGTAAATATTAAAAACTGTTCCTTGTATGTATATGGTAGAAATAATATTCAGATCATTGTTTGTCCAAATGAGCATGGTCATTACATTTTGCATACCTCTTGAGATATCTTGAATACTGAAATTAATAAACATAAACTATCGGAAATAAATAATATTGAACTTTGGCATATGAGGTTAGGTCATATAAGCGTGAAACGCATAACCTAGTTGGATAGGAATGATTTGATTTAGGATCTCATCATTGGACCCTATCCAACCTGTGAATCTTGTATTCGGGGTAAAATGACCAAAGTCCTATTTTCGAGTGTTGGACACCGAGCCACTGACTTATTGGAACTCATACATTCTGATGTATGTGGTCCCATGAGTAAGACTGCTCACAGTGGTTTTTCATACCTTGTTACTTTTACCGATGATGTGTCACGATATGGTTATGTTTATCTGATGAAACATAAATCAAAAACATTTTAAAAGTTCAAAGAATTCTGATATCAAGTAGAAAAATAAACTGGTCAATATATTAAATGTCTTCAATCGGATCGACGCGGTGAATATATTATCGGAGAGTTTACTGATTATTTAAATGAGAATGAGATTCTCGCTCAATATATTCCTCCTGGTACTCCACAACATAATGGAGTGTCAGAGAAGAGAAATCGGACATTATTGGATATGGTCCGATCTATGTTAAGTTTTACAGATTTACTCTATTACTTATGGGGTTTGCTCTTTTAACTCCCGCTCATTTTTTGAATAAGATTCCTTCTAAAGCAGTTCCTACGACTCCGTATGAGATATGAACCGGTAGATAACCAAATCTTAATTATATTAGGGTTTGGGGATGTCCTGCATACGTCAGGGTGGCTCAGCAGAATAAGCTTTTGCATCGAGGGTAAAAGTTTAGGTTTATTGGATATCCTTCAAATACGAAAGGATGTTTGTTCTATGATACCGAGCATTGAAATGTGTTCGTTGCTCGCTTTGAAAAATTGCTAGAGGTAGAATTTTTGTCTAGATGAGGTAATCATATACTAGTTGAACTTGGTGAAGTACAACCTGAGACCGACGAACCAACTGAGGAACCTGAAGTTCAAGTAAATGAAGAACCTTCATTACCCACACTCCGTAGGTCCGAAAGGGTATCTAGACCTTCTGAATACTTGTATTTGATACAAGAAAAGAATCTTGATGTTCTCTTAGTTGAAGAGACTGACCTTTATACCATTGAGAAACGATGTTGGACATCGACTTCATGAAGTGGCAAGAGGCCATGAAATCGAAGTTAGACTCTATGCATCTGAATCAAGTTTGGGACTTGGTTCAACTTCTTGAATGAATTGTTCATATTGGTTGTAAATGGGTTTACAAGAGGAAGCATGGGTCTGATGGAAAGATTAAAACCTTTAAGGCCCGACTGGTAGCTAAGGGTTACACGCAGTGACCTGGTATCGACTACGATGAAACATTTTCCCCAGTTGCGATGATTAATTCTATTAGGATTTTATTGTCTATTGCTGCTTACCATGATTACGAGATTTGGCAGATGGATGCCAAAACGGCTTTTCTAAATGGATTTCTTGACGAAGAAATCTATATGGAACAGTCGGAGGGTTTTATATCCAATGAAAACTCGGGCATGGTATGTAAGCTTAAGAAGTCCATTTATGGACTTAAACAAGCTTCACGAAGTTGGAATCTTCGATTCGACGAGATAATCAAATTGTCTAGTTTTCTCAAGAATTCGGAAGAATCCTATGTTTATAAGAAGGCCAGTGGGAGTATGTTGGTATTTTTAGTTCTCTATGTTGATGACATTCTGATCATTGGGAATGATATCAAGATGATGTACGGCTTCAAAGCTTACCTCTGTAAGAATTTCTCCATGAAGGACTTGGGTGAAACTTCTTATGTCTTAGGCATAAAACTCTATAAGGATATAGAAATGAAGCTTATTGGGTTATCCCAATCAACGTACATAGATAAGATCTTAGCACGATATAATTTTGGTAATTGTAAGACAACAAATATATCGTTCAGACATGGCCTTCATCTTTCAAAGAAGATATGTCCACAAAATGAAGAGTAGAAGATTAGAATGTCTAATAAGTCTTATGCCTCATGTTTGGGAAGCATCATGTATGTCATGTTATGTATTAGGCCTGATATCAACTTCACACTTAGTGTGACCAATAGATATCAGTCTAATATAGGTAATGAACAAGCGTCAAATCGCTAGTCGCATCAAGCGTCAAATCACTTGTCATTTTGAGTGATGTGACATGACAAGTTGATGGATTGAGTGATGTGGGTGGTTGGAAGCTTTAAATGGTTTGACTTTTTAAAGCCAAATTCACATGAAATGCATGTGAAATTCAAATGAGTGTATTTAATACTCAAATTTGGTAACACATCACAACTAATCTCTCTTTTCCCTCCTTTCTTCTTCACGCCATTTTCTGTTTTCTGGTTTCTGAAACCGTGAGCAGTGAGGGGAGCAAGAGTGTGATTTTGTGGCAAAATCACAAGTGCTAGCACACTTACGAGATATGTGAAGGTGTTAGGGAAGTCCACCCATGAGCCGGGAACCGTTCGACGAAGCTTGGAGCTTGACGAAGGACCAAAAACGAAGTCAAAACAGTGAGCAAAAATCTGCACTGCAGTTCGCCAAAACCAGTGAACGTTTTTGGAGTTTTGTTGCTTCCGCGTCGCTCAACCGATCGATGTAAGTATTCCGCAACTTCGTCGATGTGTATTCGCAATGTTTTCATGCTTATAATCGATCCTGGACCTAATTAGAAACCAACATGCACTCCCACTAACCTTCTTATATACACAAGAATCATTTCGTTTTGAATTAAATCATAACCATTATGATTACATCAAAACGACAATTCCTAGAACCTATGCTTGCTTCAATCCAAACATGGATCGACTAACCTGCAAACCTTGTTTGCTAGTTTTGGTACGACAAAATCGACAGGATGTTGTAAACATCCTCCAAAAGGTTTCCTTTTCAGGAAAGCGATTTTCCCGTAATGTTGCCATATTTCATAAATGAAATATACAACTTAGCAAGCATTATCCAAATTGATTTACCATGGCAACAGTTAAAAGGTTGAATCGAAATCAACATAATGTTGATAACGATACCTTTCCGCTAAAAGCCTAGCTTTTTACGTTTGGTATGTTGCCATCCATGTATGTCTTCCTTGAAGACTTATAAAGTACCAATAGGCACAATGCCTTGCGGTACATCAACTAGTATCCAAACTTGTTGATATACATGTAATACATTTCGGATACATGACACTTTGTCATGATAGGGAATCGATACCTTGTATCACTTCCTCATACGTAGTCAGTTGGTATACCTCAATAAGATGGACATCTTTATGAGGTGAGATCAGAAACTCATACCCCAGGTTGTTTTCTGACTCTCTCCGACATACGCGGTTCTTGTGTATTTGAAGATTAATAGTAATAGTTTCATCCTTGATGAACTATTTGTGTTCCATTAGGAATCGATGCAAGGAATAGTATTACTCTGATTTTCATCGAGTTTTACTATCCTCCCACTTACCACTGCATATCGGTATTCCTCTTAGGAAAACCGCATGGCGAGCAACAATCTAATTGTTCTCTTGTGAGTTGTATAAGTACTATACTTATGGTATCCCTAGGATAACCTAAAATTGGCACTTATCCAATTTGGGTTTTAGTTTGGTATCATCCAAACATATGCCCAGCATACCCAAATTATCAGGAATGTGAAACCCGGTTTCTTTCCCGTTCATATCTTATATGAATTCTGTCAAACAGATTATTATGGAATCTTATTCTAAATAAGTTCTGCACTGTTAATGCTTATCCGTTGAAGGAAATGGTAGCTCAGAACGCCTCACGATTAACCTAATTCATGTCTAACAAAATTCGGTTACTCGGTTCGGACACACCGTCACAATGACGTGTTCCGGGAGGAGTCCTCATTTGAAAGAATACTCTACTCTTTCAAGTATTTTAGAAACTTATTGCTTAAGTAATTTCCATTACGGTCTTACCGTCACGGTATAATACTATAGCCGATCTGTATGTCTATTTCGTGTCGAAACTTTAAAAGTTTCCGATTTGTGCTCTTCAAAAGAAACACATAACCATACGTGATGCCACATCCATAAAGGTCACGAAATATTCATATCCACATCTAGCCTAGCTAGACATGGGCCCACTTGCTTCACTATGAACTAGGGCGAACAGATCGGTGGCACTGGCACTTTTACCAAGTAAATAGTGTTTTAGGCACTTTGGCCAATAAACTAGATTCGTAGACTTTATTTGATTGGAATCAAATCAGTCCTAGTACACACTCTTCAAAAGTGTGGATATACGAGTCTTGTTTAATGTGTCCCAGACAACTATGCCACAATTAGTTTCTTCTGATCAAATCAGTTCGAGCTATTTGTTTGTCATGTTATATATTTGAGATTTTATTTATATTCAAAATATAAATTCTATTATTCACATCTAATGTGTTTATCTCAATATCATCTTTATATAATAAAACACTTTAGTGTTCTAGAATATAAAGGTACACCCACAGCGGGTTATACACTGATATAAAGATAATGTTTCTAGTCAAACTAGTTACATTATAACAGTTTCCTAATTTAGGTACATACCCTAAGGTAGTTCCTAAATTCAGGTATCTACGGTTAAAACATCGACTTATGTCCCATTTTCAATTCGCAGATAAATCTCAATCGAAGTCAGTATCCTGTTCAAAACAGATTCTGAACATCAATACATATATATATTATGTATCACACTAAGTATTTAAATCCAATTTTAATACTAGTAATGAATACATATATGACAAACATATTTGAAGTCAGAGCCTTGCTCGTGCTTCAACTCCTTCTTGGGATATGTCCTTTTATCTTCATAGAAGATTATAATGATTTTGCCTTTGCCCTTTTCAACATTCTAGAAGCCTTTGGCCAAGCCTCGGGTTTCTAGAATATCGAAGTAAGGTGCGCCTTGCGCTACTTGCTTAATGGATTAAGCACTTAAGTTATCATCACATAATCTTCCAAAGATTATGCTCGACTATTTGCTTAACTCCGGGCTTAGGATTAATATATTATTTTATCAAATAAAATAACTTATTAAATTTTCAGGACCATCCTGAAATATTATTCCCAATATGAAAAATGTAGTCTTTTAAATACATTTTCACCCAGGATTATGTTTTAAACATTAATCTTTCATTTTCAATCTTGATTCTAATAGTCCAACTATTTAATCAATGATTTATGGTATTATGTATTATATTGATTATTATAGTCCAACTATACAATCAAATATAATTTAAATTAATTAACCTCAATTACATTGATTACTATAATCCAATTATAAAATCAACTATAAATCGAAATTAATTAATTCAAATATATTGATTACTATAATCCAATTATATAATCAATTATAATACATTCCAACTGCTTATTAAAACAAAAATTTAAATATTAGTCCAACTAACATTTAATTGATTTGACGAAATATTTGAAATGAGCGCGTATGGCGAGTAATTGAACGATTATTGCAAATTCAATTCTTGCCTCCCACTATTTTTCGGCGAGCCTCTAACCCTCTGTCGAGTACTCGGGAAACCATGTTTCCTAGTGGGCTAGGATTCCGTTAAATATCACACAATCTTGACTTTGGCCAACAATTGTATGATAATTAACTAGGTAGATCTCTAAGATCGATTGGATCCAATCCAATTCCTAGATCCGGTAGGGGAACATCCAAGTCCGAAATATATATCTTATATATGCCAATACATCCAATGTATTACCTAACATTTTTCCTCTGAATCAACTAAGCCTTGGCTTTGGCACAACAAACTTAGTGATCCCAGTCAAGCGCGACCCATTGACCATGGAAAGCTTCGTAATCAATATCGATGGACAAGAAGTGGTCTTGACTTTGGCCAACAAACCACAACTTGGACAAGACACTGATATGGAACAAAGCCTTCGTGATTCAAACACATCTTTGACAGACAAAGGCCTTGACTTTGGCCAACAAACCAATGCCGTCTCGGATCTTGAGTGAGAATCACTCAATGGAAGGAAAGACGCTTAATATTTTGCGAGGGTTTTCGCATGCAAATTGGCAACCAATTTATTATCTTTGTTAAGGTCTCATCATCATACACCCTTAAACATGCATTCTAAACACATAATAAAGCGTATATGTAAAATAATAATGATATGCGGATGGATACTTTACACAATGATCCTAGATCAAATCTCTCCCTTTCTCTCTCCCGCTAGCACAAATATCTGCTTCTACCCGTTACACTACACTTCTAAAGAAACCTCATTTACATTGAGGGGAATATGTGAGAAGAGAATACAAAGAATATGAGGTGATAAGGCTGGACACGCATGTCCAATTAATAAATCAAATTTATTACATAATTTCTAAAATTGTCCCACCCATCTAATATCCATCTGATATACATTATTCATGCATCGCAACCATGTATTCACACAAGCATGTTATCAATCAATCTAATCAAATTAATTAATCTGATAATTAGTGACCATCCAATGTTCAAACAACGATTTGATTTTGTTCGAATCAAACTCGTTTTGCGAATAAGTACTGAAAGTACAAATTCTCGAATTAAATTAAACTACATAATTAAATCCAATTCAATTGTATTTAATTCTAATTCACTATTTAATTCCAAATTAAATACTACACTTTATTAATAAACCTTTTACGACTTAAATTCCAAATTTAATCGCAACGGGTCTCCAAGCCGATTAATATCCAATATTAATTTAATTAAAGTCCAATGGGCTTTTAATTAATTTCTTAAGGCGTGGACTTTTGGTCAACTCGGGTCAAACCGATAACTAAAGTCCAATCCGGGAATTACCCCATAAGCCTTTAAATTAATTTTGGCCCATTAGGCCCAATTAAATTACAAAGGTCCATTAAGTCGCATTTTGGCTTTATGGAAGCGGTTTTGGGCCAATTGGATCCAATCCATTTGGCCTAAACCTAACTTGATACAACCAAGCCCAATTAGCCCAATTATAACACAACAAGCCCAAATCCAATTTAAGCCCAATTTAATTAAACACAAAAAATCCAAATTTCATACTTTAATTAATCAAAGTGCATTAACATAATTAATCACCCAAGTCATTATTTCCAAAACAAAAATTAGGCTCATTAATCATGCATATCATTATTAAATTATGTCCAACACAATTTAATATAAATCAAACCCATTTACATGCTCACTTTGTGTCTCGGCAATAGGGTTTATTTGTCAAATTGCAAATCCAATCCAATTGAATCCAATTAAACATTACATCAATATACCCAACATGATTCCAACTCATCTAATGAATCAAAAAATCAAATTTCCAAGACATCAAATTTAGAGCACTATTCGGCCAACACCAAAATTTGGGCAAATTTATTCCAAACAATTTTTAATCAAATTGATCCAATCAATCATCAATTAAAACACATTCAAGCATACTTAATCATCCAATTTCATAATTGCATGCTCAAATTCATTTTACCCAATTTCATGCTTTATGACATTCTCGGCAATTGGGGATTTTACGTCCGATTCGAATTCAATCCAATTAATTCCACAATCGACATTAAATCAAATTCCCGAATGATTTCCAATACATCCAATGATCAAAAATCAAAAATCCCAAGACATTAAATCATTCACACATTAAATCATTCACAAATTCGGCCAAGGTAACAATTTGGGGAAAAATGATCCAATCACAATTTCTTGAAATTGATCCAATCAATCTTCAATTCAACATCAATTAAGCATACAAAATATCCAATTTCATTTAAACATGCTCAAAATCAATTTACCCAAATTTTAACCCAAAACTTTTTTCATGCTTTTCCTTGCTCAAGATACCATTGTTAGTGATTCTAGGTCTCCAAGATCGAATTAAACAAGCATGAATCGTGTGAATACAACGACGGAAGTTGCGGAATACTTACATCGAGCGGTTGAACGACGCGGAGAGGCAACGAAAACTGAAATTCTGCTCACTGGTAGAGGCGGCAGTGGGTTGCTGTTGCTTCTGATTTTCGTCCTTCAATCAACATGAAACAAAGCTCCAAGCTTCGTCATTTGATTCCCGGCTCATGGGTGGACTTCCCTATCACCTTCGCATGATCCCGGAGTGTGCTAGCACTCTTGTTTTTGCATCAAAAACGCACTTGGCTTCCCTCCATTTTCGGTCACTGCCCAGCAAAACCAGAAATGGCGTGAAAGAGAGGAATAAGAAGAAGAAGAGAGAGAGGAGGGAAAAGTGTTATGCGTTTTTGGTGATTACCAAAAGTGTATCTAATACACTTGAAATGAAATTCAAATTCATTTCAAACACATTTGGCTTAATTGCCAACCACACACATCACTCATCACATCAATCAAGTCACATCAATCAATCAAGTCACATCACTCAAAGTGACAAGTGATTTGACGCTTGATGCGACTAGCGATTTGACGCTTGATTTGACGTGCCGCACTCGAATTCGAAATGCGAATGCGCTCGTAAATAATCTCGGGCTCGGATTCGCTAATTTCAAATTAACGAATTTTCTGTTGCGTCGTATTTAAATGATTACGCCTATCACTATTCACGTCGCTAACGAATTAATTCTAAATTAATTCGTTCACCCGAATTAAAATCTAATTTTAATTCCGCGTCGAAATCTAATTTCATTTAATATATCGAATATATTAATTCTTCGATTAATTCCAAATTAATCGTTCTCTCTCTTTAATCGATATTTTATCCCAGATAAAATATCTCCGTAATTAATCCCAGATTAATTTTCTCTCTCATGTAATTAATCCCAGATTAATTAAAAGTGCGAGTCATATGTCATCGGTGAATCTTTGGGAAGCGACCCATGAGATCCCCGGATATGTTGGCAGTCAAATTGGTCGTCGGACTATCCGAACACGTAAGTACCAAGTACTACGTTTTACCGATTTACAACACAAGGTTGGCTTCTAGCAAAGCACCATGCCTACCCAATTCTCCGGAAATATACTTACAGGAATAAGGATCTATATCAAGAGTAGTATACCGTAGTATTACGTAGTTCTGTCCAGTATCAGATGATCACATGCAAGGCCTGGGGCTGGTACAGTGTCTGCCCCGTACGATGCATATATCGGATAACGAGCAACTAGTCTCTTTAGAATCGGATAATCATGACCAAGTCATATTATCCCGACGGTTGCAACCTTATAAGAGAGCCAGTTCTGTATCCCTGCGCGATCATCAACTCCATATGACTGGAGTGACACTTCCGTCTTGACATCACACCCAACACACTACGATTCTCGATATACCTAGAATTGGCATACACAGGAACCGGTTAAAGCCCTGGACGACCTCAACCAAAGTATATTGATTGTCGTATGCATTAGCGGTGCAAGTCTCAGGTTAAGACCAAATACACCTACCCTGATGTCGGACTTCCATAGACACGTAGTCATACTACCAATGGAATTCCGAGGGGTCTATCCAGAGCGAAGCTGTTTCCCGTACTATCAGTGAAACACAACCTCCTATTACACTTGCATGAGTATCCTATACCCAACATATGAGAACTATGACGTTGTGCTCCCACAACACGCACAAGTGTAATACTAGTCTTTTACGTATTATCAATGTCCAATCTTGATAATACTCTGACTAAGGATATTTAATGATTCTGCCTTCGTGGATTGATACTGTCTCATATCATTCTCAATCCAGGCACTAATCATAGGGACCTCTCATCATTTATATATCTAGGTGATCTAATCACAAATGATAAGAGTGCAATCTCTTTGTCACATAGTTAATTTGTACAACAACACCGTGATCTGTACAAATAGTGACGCTATGGGTCATAATTGTCAACACTTTTAGCATCGAAATATAAATTCGATGCTAAAACGTCAACCCTTTGTAGAAAACGGCTTTACTTATGCGTAGCGGAAATGTTATTGGCTCCGAGATCGACCTTGAATTGAATTGTTTCTGCCTTCTCCCTTATCGAAACTGAATTCCACCAACTCTTGGTGCATGGATTTCTCCCTCGATATGGATATGTTTCTTTGAGATTTGATGCATGGATCAACCACCCGATCTTCCGAGATATGACTCGAAACCAACAAACCGAAGTGTGAGCTTCATGCACAAAAGATAAATCTCTAAATATTTAGAGAAGTATGTTGTTACAAAATTATTTTGGCTTTTTGAAAGTGTAACACTCTGCCATATGCAGGATGTTATTGACAGGAGACATAATTGACCTATCTCATAAGCCTCTAAATCTACTACCAAAAATATGGCATGATGTATCCTAAAACTGGACAACCTGGATCGCAGTCCAGCACCAAAAATGAACCTAAATAGATATATAATAAAATGGACCTCAGTCCACAGCAACACATCAAAATCACCACCTAAGCATTTTGTGCCCATATCATCTATCAACACCAAGGGCTCAGTGCCCACAACATCATAAGCAATCAAAACATTTATTTAATATTTACAAATAGTGTACTCAGCACGACAAATAAAATATTAATCCCAAATCCTACTCTTCTAAAGCTTATCCCCGGACACTTGCGAATGTGACTGCCACTTGGGTGATCCACGTCTCGAACATGACTTCTAAAGCTGTCGTGGTTGACTAATCTAGAAGCCAACCTGCAACAATAGTAAACTGATTTGGTGTGATTTTTAAAACTTAGTAAGTAACCATGCAAACATTACAAACAAAATATACAAATCAATCATACAAGAAAATTTTCAGAGTTTTCCAAGTGAATATAGTCTTAGGATTATCAACATTCTATTATCCTTTTTACTTTACCCATATCAAATTTTCATATTTAGATATTGTCAATATAGTGGTTAGATATCCAAAGCACACCAAATGAATATTTAAAAATCACAAAGTACGTCACATAATATCGAAACCATTTAAATGTTGAAACATGAAATCACATTTTAATAATTATCACAGTAAATATCTTTGAAGTATCATCAAATCGGTAAATCTAACAAACTTTCTTCTGTTAAGTTACAAAACTATCTTTAATACCAACACCTATTTCTTCAATATCAAAATAATCTTTCTTTAACCTTCTCTAATCCACGATAACCTTACAATAGCTTAATTCATATGCATTCACACTACCATAGCACACTTCTTTATATACATACAAATATAATAAAGAATCCTTACACATATACGTACATATCAATACAACTTAGCAAACACGCTTTATAATCTGATATTCACATCGGTTTCAAATCATCCATCCATTTCACATAAGCATACACAATCCATACATATCATGAGTTCTGTCATACATATACATACAGTCAGACATATTTACAAACGTCATATATAATTACCCGCGAAGAACATATAACAATCAGTACATCCAAGATCACATCATCCAACAATACACACTTATGATTCGTTTACACACACAATGCTCGTATGGGACTCATTACCTATTTTAGAATATGTGTGAGATGAATTCCATATGAACGGATTCCTAACCAGCTCGACTACTATACCACGAGAACATCAATCAATTAAACATACAAACATGCATACATATCACGGCACACCAAACACATCGCGCGAATTCTTATACACAAGCACATCCATAACAAACATTCCAAAACATGATTCAAAAACTCACGTACAAATATATATTTCAAACATATGAATATACATCATGTTACAAAATTCAAATGTAATACCTTTGATAGTCCTCATAACGTTTCTTTTATCGATCAAACATTTTCATTTCAGAATATCTATCTAGGAACATTTGATATAGTGTCTTTACCAAATGACCATATCCAACCTATACATATCTAACATCATATGCATATACGAATACATACTTATATACTTATACATTTCATATTCATTCACATACACCATTTCATATAGTTACATATTCATACCTTTACGTACATTCATATATACACATAAATATTAAGATTATCAAACATTCCATTTTACAAAAAAGCATTAATAAAAATTCATACTTGTGGCGGTCGATAAACTTAACTATACGTAATCTTGTACCCGTACTCAAAATCTCCTCTTAACTGTTCTATTTCATCCTAAACACATTAGTCGTCTATATTTATGTATATATGTATGTGTATATATAAATATTTAAAACACTAATTCACCCATTCAAGTTCTCATCACATGGGTTACTTACCTAGTTTCACGAGCACTCTAAGTCCTAGTCAAGTCTGCCAAAACAAATGGCGAAACATTGTTAGAATAGAAAATTATGAAATTCTCGACTTAACTTTGACAAAGTGCCGGATCTTTTCGGGATGACCCAAACCATTTTGACTTCAACACTTTCAGTTTCAGTAGTCTTAAAACATCATTATAAACTATTCCACGCTACCAGTTCACCCAAATCCTCGGTTTACGCGTTTTTAGAAAATCTTCCGAAAATATTTCCGCAAACGCTACGGAAGGGTCCCGAACCCTCCGAAACTAACACGATTTATCCAAATATATTCGTAATATCATAAATAACTCATAACATCATCAAAACCAAAACACATCTTTATATGCAAAATCCACTTTTACGAAAACTTACATATTTATTGGATCGATCAAACTTGTTCCGTTTTCACTCGGATTCTACCGAATGCTCATATTCAATTACTAATACTCAGAAAATTCAATTTATAACAATGTTATACTCTACGAAGCTACATGATACATCCGGACATTTAACTATAAACTTGAAATTTGCGGACTTTTACCGGAAGGTCTTACTGAGATTTCGAGGCCATATAAATGACCTACAAACGCGCCGGAATAGTCGAAATTCCGATCGATCGAAGCTACTATCATCATGGATCACTATTCATCTGAAGTTTCCTCCCTCGTTTCGCATGCAACTGATCACGGATCAGAAAAATCATCACCACCATCTTGTAGTACTCTCCAAGAGCTTCGATTTGTGGGTGGCTTGGGCCCGTGACCGTGAATGAAGCGATGAGCCGGGATCAGAAAATTCCCCACACGTGTCTCTCTCATTTCCTCTGCCGTTCGTCGGTTTTTTTGTCTCTACCTCGTCGCCGGCCACCAGCATATGCGTGGTGGCCGGACGCTTCCCCTGTTGCCCGGTGCGCCGACAGGTGAACCGCCGGCACAAACAGAACCCTCCTCTGCGTGTTTGGGAATGGGGGGTCGAATGTGGGAGTTTGTAATGTTTTTTCCATTTTAGCAATATGCAGAAACTATGGGGTATTTATAGAAAATTTCTGGAATTTACATTCAGACCCTCGAAAATTACAATCAAGCCCTTATCATGGAACGTTCTTGAAATTTCGCATTTGTGAAGCCCTTCATATAAATGTCGCGAAAAATGTTCAACATGAAAGTTGTTCATCTCAGAAAAACGAGTTCGATGGTTTATGAATCAGCTTAATCGGAGTTCGTTTGAAAGTTTTATACTTGAAACAATAAACTTTTACGCGTATAACGATAAAAATCAGAATCGCGTAACCAATTTTGAAACCATTACGTTTTCCAACGCGACAAATCTTTACTTTAAATATTTCGATTTATCTTCTAACACATAATTTAATTTTGAATTACTATCCCGTTCCAAATCCTTAACTTTAATTGGAAAATCCTTCTACACTATTTCGAAAAAACTTGGGATATTACAGAAATAGTTAGTGAAGAAGATGAAAATCTAACTCACTTTTTTCTTTCTCTTCTCAACCCTTGAGAAAAGTTTTGAATTTTTCTTTTTTGTTTTCTTCTCAACAATTTGAGAAATAGCTTGATCTTACTCTCTCACAACTCTTGTTGTATATGTTTAAATCATCTCCAATCTGTCAACCATTGAGTGGAAAAAATTCAGGATTTTTTTCTCTTATAGATCCACTTACAACCTATGGGTTTTACTCCATCAGGTTGGTCTACAAGTTCCCAGACTGAGTTGGAGTACATAGACTCCATCTTGAGGTTCATAGCTTTGAGCCGGTCCTCTTTATCAAAATCATCCATTGTACTATGATAGGTCAATGGATCATCTATAGCATCACTGGAAGCAATATGTTATGCCTCTCCATTTCATAGAAATGATCCGGTTGTCTTACAACCCTCCCAGTATGTCTAGGTGGTAAATCATTCTGATAGACTTGACGCTCAGATGTTGAAGGTGTTATGTTTCTGGCAATAGTTGATAATGGTGTGCTGGTCGTACCAACAAGTAACTCCTCAAGTAACACTTTACTTCGAGTTTTTAACTCTCTTATATAGTCATCCTCAAATAATTTTTTTTTTGTTTGAGAATTTCAATTATTGAAGATGTCATGGCTGAAAAAAAATAAATGCGCATTAAATATCCATTCATCTCATACTAAAATTGTCAAAAGTTTAGACATAAAATTAAACATGATGCATGATCCATGTATAATGAATTAGAAACCTAAAAGAATTATTATGCCACGGTAATCTATCACCACAAAATAAGTGTCGTCGTAGGGTAGGTCAAGTATTCACATGATAGATCGAGACTTTCTCAATTGATTTATTATATCTGGAAATAACTCTTATTCCTATATTAATCAACTACCATTTTATTTGATCAAGGAACATTGAATAACAATTTATCATTCTTTTGTAAGTGTAATCCGTTATTTCAGAACCATTGGACTTAACTAGTGAAGTAGAAGTACCGTCGTAGGGTAGGTCAAATCACCAAATACATCTAGAGTTCATATCCTCTCAGAATCAAACCTGATATTGATCCAAAAGGAAACCATTCGTAGGGGGACAAAATAAAGCCATCTCGAGGTGTCTTTAAATCTCACGTTTTCATATAACAACGAAGATCATGAGATATATTGTGGTATATCCCTCTCCCACTCATTATTTTGAGTTTAAGGTTTCTATTACACTAGTATCTAATCCATTTAGATTATGCACGACTAAAACAAACTTAATTAATACTAGTGGACTATTAGTGATCTAACCAATTTTAACTCTTTAAAATTTTATTCACCAATACCGATTAATCTCTACTAACCATTCACTTAATTAAACTATTTAATCAAGTTCGCTTTAGTGACCTAATTATTTTAACTCTTAAGATATTAGTTCACTAAAGGTTTTTAAAATTTTAGAATTCAACGAATGGACCAAATGTAATTAAACTATTTAATTGATTTAAGCATGTTATAAATTCCATTAGTACGTGGAATTATATCCCGAGTGCAGACCATACCATTGTCCATTCGGAACCGGCTATGAAATTTATGTCCGGATTTCCATCCGATACACCAAGGAAAAAATAATACACTCATAAGGTCCATAAGTCTTAGAATTTGAATTCTCATTTTTTTAACCATAAAATCAATTAATCTTATTACTTTGTTTGCATGCATATCATATTCTAATTTAACTATTAATTACATAAAATCACATTTTATGACTTAGAATATCATGCATCTAAACATGTTATGGCATATGAAAATACAAAAGTAGGCACCCTCGGCTATATGACATGTTATTAAACTATTTAAAACACATTCACATTCCCAGGCTAGACATCACGACACTCTGATGGGGGTCATGACGCTCTCAAGAACAAATTCGAGGCAGAATGTCAACTCTGCTCGACGTCAGGACTCAACCTGTTTAGCGTCGTGACACTGGAGTGTGTCGCAATGTAACTTGTCCAGCGTCGTGACATGATGAATTTTAAAACACAGACAGTAACTTAAGACCTTTGGGTGTCACGACTCAGGCTGGTGTACGTCACGACACGACCTGTTTTCCAGGTCTGGAATGATATAAAAATATACACATCACAAATTACATTAATCGGGCTCTTATTTTCTACTAATCTAATTAGTACAAATAATGATCCAAGACATCCATTGGTCTTTAAATCTTGCTCCATGGTGTGTTGTTGAGTTCTTTGCAGAATTGGAACGTCTTGAGTCCTTCGCGCATCGGGTCTCCAAGTTACAAATAAGGTTACAACTTGAACTTATTATAACGAAATGAAATTACAACACTTGAAAGAATATGGCATTATGGCCTTACATTTCCCAATACAAAAATAAGAGGCGGTAAAAATTAACGATCAACGCAATACATTCATCACATGAATCAAAATAAACATTTATCTCATGAACATTAAACCATTCATCTCATGAATCTAAAATTGTGCTTACTCATCACAACATGCATACTAATGATTTATATCTCATATAAACCTTAAAAGGGAAACTTCAAAAGAGAAGGGTTAGAACAATTTCAATATTAATTTCTTAGTTTATCAAAATTTATTTATTTTAATTACTAATAATATTTTTCTTCAAGTGGGTAGTATGTGATTTGGCGGGTGCTTAAGTGCTAATTTAGTTGAAATGTAAGTTTTTACTATAATACTCCACCTATCTATGCGTCTATAAAGAAAAAAGAAAACATCAATTTGATTTCCAGACGTCAAATTTGAGGTTTGACTGCAATCACACTTTTTTGTTATCTATTTCAGTGTTGAGTTAAATTGTACTAGATTTTTTTATAAATTTCCATCACGAGTATAAATAGTAATAACAGTTCAAATTTAATTACATATAAATTATTATTCCATAATTATTAATTACAATTAGTTAAAAAAACTAAATACAAAACTCAATTCAACATGAAATCCAAATTCTATCTATCAACCGTCCTCGTGTTTAATCAACCAACATTAGCATAATACTCATTAATTACATAATCTATAATTAATTACTTTTAGAAAATAATTAAATAGCTCATCAAGTCTTATTTTAGATTATCTACTTGGATTAAAATGACATTATATATTTTAACAAATTTTGACCTTAATATATTTCGTGGTTATTCTGCTTATAATGTATAACATTTTTACCTTATCACATAAAATATATAGGTCCTCGCATGGAGTCTCAATAAATCAATTTTTTTCCTCCATTAGTTTCTTGGAAAAGGGTATAGATTCTTAATTCTTTTATTATCAACTCAATCAACCTTAAGGTTCTTTTATTATCAGCTCAGTCAAACCGAAAATTATTATAAGCAGAAAACCACGAAATATACCCCCTCCAGTCAAACCGAAGGGTGTAGATTCTTTTATTATCAACTCAGTCAAACTATCTCCAATTCTTGACTATGACCAATAACCATTGCTGTCACACACTTATATTCTATTAATCAATCACCCATTAGTAATGGTGGTTTAAAAAGGATGGTAATTTAAGTCATTCGACATAAAATATTAGGTTCGGATTTCGAAAAGATAAATAAATGATTGATTAATAAGTGGGTTGAATGAGTCAGTTTAATAAACCGAATACGGGATTGATTCATAAACGGGTTATATTCATGACGAACAATTTATTTGTAACATAAATTCATTTAAGATTCTTGCAATTAAATTACTTATTTATCTTTAAAATTCAAAATCCAGAATTAAAAATTTTCCCTCGGCTTGGCTAAAGTTCGCCGAGCCAAATCAGACTTAGACAGGTCGGGTCAGGCTCGTGTTTTTTGTTACCTCTAAATACGTTATTTTAAATATTTTGAAGTACATTTAAGTAGGATGTAAGTTTATGAGTTTATAACCGAATATATTTAAACCAATGATGTGAAACTTAGACCGGCCGGTTGGATTGGTTGAACAAGACTCAGTGCAAAGTTCGGTCCAAGTGACCCCCAAAAAATCGATTAATAGTTGAACCGGTCAAAAAATCCGTCGAACGGCCTGTTCAACCACTGCACTTGTGACCAGGTCCGTGGCGCGGGTTTTTGGCAGTTTTTTAATTTTATTTATTAATATTAATTTAGGTTTTTTTTTTATTTTTAGTAAAAAAAAAAAAAAGTATAGTTAATTAGTGATCCAAGTCGACCCCAAGTTAAACCCTGATCCGACCTCTGATCCTTGACCATCTCGCCATCCGGGTCGATGGATCGGTCCGAGTTTTAAAACACTAATTTAAATAGAGTTTTGATAAAATTCTGACAATAATGTTTGTGATGTAATTTTATAAAACAAAAATAAATTTAGTGTTGAACTGAGTTTTATGTTTGAATATAATTTTATTTATAATTATTAAATAAAAAATTATATATAATTAAGACACTATTTTGTGAGTTTAGTGAGCTTATAAGGTAGTGTATAAAATATCGTTTAAATGTTACACTAAAAATATTGTTAATACCAGTTTATACTCTCATAAAATTATAATCTCATAATATGAGATTATTTTTCTACACTACATTATACTCTATTTTTGTTCCACGGTTTGTAAACTAGTTATATTCTCGGTGTAATATATAACAAACTCACCTTAAATCTTAACCATTCATTAATATTAATGCTAATGTCAGAAAATTATAAAAAAAAAAAAAAAAAAAAGTTAACATACTCTAATTCATCAATTTTTTTTTTACACTGAACTTCACTCTAAGGGTGCCACCACCATTGGAAATTAATTGTATCTCTTTGGATTTAGTCTATGACCGTTTGGTTAACCGTAAAAATTAAGTCAACTGAACTATATTTGTTTATCTAAAATTCAATTAGAATGCCGAGCCTCGTGTCTTGACCGACCAATCAAAGGAAGTTATACACACTATCAACTTCAAGACATAGAATTTTCACATTTGGCGGCCTCTCTATGTCACAATGACAAATTTAATTTCAAGTTCAGACATAGGATAGTTCCAACCACCTTTTGTATTTCCCATCATTTTATTGTTGAAAAAATTGCTAACATCCTTTGAATTTCACACGAACTTTCAGAGGCTTTTCTAAACACTTAATTAGCAGACTAAATAAACAATTAATTACTGGTCCCAATCCTTTCTTTCATACATAAAAATAAAATAATAACACAACTGGTAAAAAAAATATTGGAACCATGGCTGCTACTATTAATTCCAATAGCTTACCGAAAGGATCTGCCGGCGGTCCCTGCCCGGTTCAACAAAGGTGACCATGCATGGAAAATGACGACATCGACAGTCGTCGGAATCCAAATCATGCACGAGTTCGACCCACTAATCGACATTATCATCCCTAGGTTTAAGTCCCTCAACTTGGTAGGATGGGAGGATACTTTATTTCAAACATTCTGAAGTACACATCATCTAAATAGGGTGTAAGTTTATGAGTTTATAATCGAGTATATCCACTACAAGAAATATGATCTTTAGAGTCTTATGAAAATCATCGCTAAATATATAATTTAACGTTGCCAAAATCAAGCGATACTAAAAGTGATAATATCTTACGTTGACAAGAAAAGAAAAGCTAAAATAACAACATTTAGCGTCCCCAAATAATATTCGACACAAAAAATTTAAGGCATTTAGCATTGATAACTAATTATCAAGGTAAATATGTAGAATTGTCAAGATTTAACATCGAATGTAGGTAGTGACGATGTATGTTAATAATTTATCGTCACCTATTTAGTGTCGATAACTATTTATCGACGCTAAATATATAGAATAATCAACATCAGCGAAATCTGAATGAAATTAACCAGTGAAGTTGTATGTGCATATTTTAGCATCGCTTGTTTATGTAGAGACGCTAAATGTTTGAGATTTAGTGTCGCTTGTTTATATAGCGACACTAAATTGTAAACATTTAGCGTTGACTATTTTGATGATGCTAAAAGCCTTTAAAAATTGCTATTTACCCACAACCCCTATCTTCTTCCTTCTTCTTCATATCTTCAAAAGCCCACGTTAAAAATACCCATTTTCACCATTTTCAATCCCGATCCAACATTAAGCTAATTAAAGTATGTATTTTCTCTAATGTATCACTATTATTGTAGTAATTTATTTACCCATTATATATTTTTGAGTAAATCCCCTAAAATTAGGGTTTAAAATTTAATTATGTAAATATTTAGTTTATAAATTGAATTGATAGTGCATATAATTAATTACTCTAATAATTTTTTACCCATTATGTATTTTGAGTCAACCAAAATATTTAGTTTATGTCTTTAATTGATAGTGCACATAATTAATATGAGTAATTTGATTTTGCGAATAAGTATGTATACGGTTTGATTTTGGATAACTATTTTATTGTTAAGTGAAAATTGTACATATATTAATTTTAATTAATTGATCATTTTGTTATATTTTGTAGATATTTCGTTGATATGGATAAAAGTTAGATGAGTGTGCCCAATAAATTGAGTATCAAATAATACCGTAAAGTAAAGGGAAACTAGTTGCCTAGTGGCACGGAAGGTCGTGTGCATTGTCTATGTAATAACAGTTTGAATAGAAAAAGAAGCATTTAAGCAGAGATATGGATCACTTATACATGCCAGGAATTTCAGTGACCTATCAGAAGTGAATTTAACATGGAGAAAAATACAACTCTGGCTCCCAGCATATCCATTCAGAAACTAGTACTAGTTATTACGAGCATCGTCAAGAAAATAATGTTGATGATATGATTGCTGCTTTGCATGACTTGCAGGGTTAGACATTAGACAACTTTGGAGGAGAAACATCACATCCGGAACTAGAACGACAGACAAAAAATATTTAGTCAGTTACTTGAAGAGGCTAAAAAGATATCATTTGATGGTGCTTTCATGTCGACTTTGAACTTTATTGTCAAGCTACTCCACATTAAATTAAGTAATTGAATGACTGATAAAAGTATTGATATGATGTTAGAGTTATTTGGACAAATATTACCAGCCGACACAGAATTTCCAAAATCATGTTATGAAGCGAAGAAAATATTATGTGATTTAGGATTACGGTATGAATCGATACATGTATGTAAGTATGATTGTGTATTATTTCGAGTAGAGTGTGAATTCCTTGAGAATTTTCCAATCTATGGAGAGAATCGGTATAAGATCTGTGGTATTGGGAAGAAGGTGCCTCTAAAAAGGTGTTGCACTATTTTCCATTGACACCTAGATTACAAAGATTTTCTTATGGTGATGAGGGCATCCTTTCAAACCCTGCTAATGCAACTGAGTGGAAAGACTTTGATGATATATGCTCGTGTTTCGCCAAGGACCCTCGTAATATCAGGTTAGCCCTCGCATCTGATGGTTTTAATCTTTTTGGAAACATGTATAACTTTTACACCATGTGGACTATGGTAATTGTACCTTATAACTTACCACTGTTGAAGTATATGAATGACCCTTTCATGTTCATGTCCTTACTTATACCGGGCACACATTCCCCCAGTAAAGGTATTGATGTTTACTTGAGGCCGTTGATTGAACATTTACATACTTTAGGAATATCAGTATAACTACTTATGATGCAATTACTAAGCGATATTCTCAAATTCACACAGTGCTACTATGGACTATTAACGACTTTTCAGCTTATAGTTCTCTATCTGGGTAGAGTACTAAGGGTTATATGGCATGTCCAGTATGTACAGGTGATACATCTTCACAACATTTATGAAAACATATTGGATATACAGGCCATAGAAGATTTTTAGACCTTAGTCATCCTTGTAGAAGAAGTAAATTATTTAACGGTCGTCCATAACAAAGAAGCATACCCAATGATTTATCTGGATTTGACATACTTTGCCAACATCAGAGACTCGTAAATACCACGCCCAAGAAGCATCATAATAATAAAGATACTCATAGCATACAGCGACCTAAAAAGTTGAATTAGACGGGAATGAGAATTTTCTTTGAGCTAGAGTACTAGAGAAGTCTGAGTTTGCGAAATAATTTTAATGTGATGCCCATTGAGAAAAACATATGTGAAAATTTAGTTAGCAACTCGTTGAATATTCTGAGGAAGACTAGACATTTAAATGTGCATTTGGACTTGCAGGATATGAAAATTTGCAAAGATCTACACTTGTGAACCACTTTTAAAGGCTATGTCAAATCACATGTTTATTACATCCTAACTTCGGCTAAAAGGAAGTCATTATGTGAGTGGCTGAAAACAGTAAAATTTTTCGATGGCATCAAATATAGGAAGATGTGTAAGAGATGACACAATAACCAAGTTGAAGAGTCATGACTGTCACGTGTTTCTGGGAATTCTTATTCCCATGGGCATTCATTCTTCTATTCCACCATAAGTGTTTGACATAGTTGTAGACTTGTGTGGTTTCTTCAGAAAATTACGTCAGAGTACTTTAACCATGTCGGTGATTGATGAATTTGAGCAAGCAATCATCCCCATTCTTTATCAGTTGGAATATATACATCCAACTATATTTTTTTGATGTAATAGTTCACTTGGCAGTGTATTTACCCGTAAAAGCACGGAAATGAAGTCTTGTCCATTTCAGATGGATAAAGCTTTATTGTATAAATATTAATTCATGTCACACACACACACACATACATATACCATATTAGTTTTGATACTAAATATTTCAAAGCATTTGGGCGGTACAAGCATTATATACGAAGAAATGTGTGACCAGTAGGGTTAATTACTAAGGATTATTTAGTCAACGAAGCCCTAACATTTTATTCGATGTATTTGAAGAATATTGAAATAACATTTAATTTTCGAACTAGAAACTACGACGAGAAGAATATGAATCACACGATGTCTCTATTTTTCATCAAAACTGCAGACCCCCGCGAGAGGATGACTGTTAAATTATTTATAATATAGGAACAACAACGTGCACATTAGTTTGCTCTGAATAATTACGATGAGGTGCAGTGATTCTACAATACGTATCTAAACTCAATTCAATAATTTGAATAATTTACAAAGAGTGTTGAATAATTTTATCATTTTTAATGTAGATATCATGAGACCGTTATTGGCAGTAGCAGGAACAACCAAAATATCAATGAGAGTCAACGAAGGACTTTCCCTAAGTGGTTTGAGGCAATGTAAGATTTTTCCCATACCCAAACTCTTACAGTGTATTGTATATCTTCATTTCCCTAATCCATGATTTCATGTGTATTTTGGATAAATAATCCGATAGAAAATGGTGATGCCAACCCCTCCAATACTATAACATCACTAGCTTATAGTCCTGCAAGACAAGCATATGAATACAAGATGGACATATTCATATTACCTTGCATACTTGGGATGCCCTGATGAAATCCATTACCTATTTTAAAATAGGTATGATATAGACGTCGTCAAGACGGATCACCTAACTAGAACTTCTAAGAGGTTGGACAGTAGCTAAATCATGATTTTTATCTACACTTGTAAGTCTGAGATTGCATAAGCAACTAGGATTCCTACAACAATGGCTTTACATTATCATGAATATGAACTAAGGTATATGAAATTCATGCATTCCATAAGGTACTTAAACCCATTGCGGATTCGCGAGACTAAATTGAACCTTGTACTTCTTATATTCCTCTAACTGTCATACATCATCTGGGAAGCATACTCTACGTGTATAAAGTAAGAAAAAGGCTAACGAATAGAACACATGAAATTTTTAAGAAGGAATGGAAACTTACTTAGAGTCGATGGAACCCGGAGGAATGATGTCTTACATAAAAGTATCCCGGACATACATTGTAGACAATATATTATGACGCTACCACCGCAGCCGTAGACCTCTAAAACCATGCTCTGATACCAACATTGTCACATCCCAGAATTTCTAGGACATTACCATTATGAAAAAATTATACCATCTCCTTGAGCCTTTGATATGGACATACACAAAGTGTCATTACTATAAATAGACCGTACTTGCACTACTGATGATATGTCAACTCATTAACTTTCCTGGACACATACATGATTATCATATAATACACATGAATAATGTAATGTAGCTGTGTAAATATATACATACATATATAAATATCATGTTTCCTTCATGCAACTCTAGCTGGGCCCATGGCCTACCACGATAATTGTACATATATGTAGACCCATGAACATGCATCCCTAAGACTGCAGTTGGTATTCATCTCCTCAAAATTGAGCATTCTGACATGTGGAAGTCCTCACCGAGAGGATGTCAACGGATCTTGCAAAAAAAAATTGAGAGTGTGGGAGGAGATAAGTCATATGAATGACATAGTAAGCGAACGCTGAAAATATAAAAACATTTTATCTCATAAGGTACCTGAGCTGTATAAAGAAAACGTTCATTTGTTTTAGAACATAATTATCTAAAATATGTATCTGATTCATATAAACATGTGATAATAAAACAGTTGTCGTGAAACATCTCACCAGTATCATAACTTAGGGTCGTGTAACCTATCTAGCGAGACCTAACTGTGGGACACAGAAACTGGATGACGCATGTTGTTCTAGGCTCGCGGCCTAGTCGGGAGTAGCCACGGGGACTAAACCGGAGAATAATGGAGTCGCCACCCGGTGTGAACCGGGAAAATGAGATTTAAGGCCGCACTCACCCCTCGCAAGGAAGACCTCAAACCGTTGGGTTCGGAATGGTCCCTTACTTATGTCACTTGTAATGAAAGGATTTGTGTAATAATTTAATCAAGCTTAAGTAACACTTATTTCCAAGAGTATCATCCTTCTAAGTTCATATGCGCAAAAATAAAACTTACACCTAAATTTGCATATATCTTACATTTAAGATTGCATGCTTGAAAGTAAATCAAAGTAGCAACGAACATACAACTTCATTGGCATATTGTATTCATGGAAACACAAGCACACACTAACCACGCAAGCACACATAAAAGCGAATCAAATAATGGCGAACATGTGATTTCATAGACATATCATACTTATCCGTGCGGAAGCATAAACAAATAGCCATTACATGTCCATGTGTAATAAAAGAGTCAACTAAGTACATAATGCAAAAAGACACTTAAGGATGCAATTAGACATTAAAGTAAGCATGCTATGACGTGGTGCAAAAGAAGATAACTATATGGACACAAACACACATGTGAGCACTTTTCCAAGTGGTACGTGGAATTGTATCCCAAGTACAGACCGCACTACTACCGTCCATTCGGAATCGGCTACGAAATTTATGTCTGGATTTCCATCCGATATACCACAAGAAATAATACTCAAATGCTATCATGACATGGATATATGAATTGTAATACGTTAAGCCAAGACTAAGGTAAGTGATGCAACCAATGGAATAAATGCACTTTTCATTACGATGCGTACAAAGATAAGATGACTATATGGGATTTCATAACACATGCGTGAATAGAGCAATGATGTGCTAAAAGATAAATGACATGGCAAGAAGCGCGGCAAAACATCGTGGTAAAGGCTTTTAACCCCTCGACATGGAGGACCTTTAATCCCACTTATTAAGCCCATGCGCACATAATACAATGCATATATAAAGTAAAGAAAATGATATCGGGCTTCGCGTATCCGATTGAACACATCTCACACTCAATCGAATACACCTTATTCGGCGCGGCAAAGCATCGTGGCAAATGATTTTAACCTCTTCAATTAGAGGACCTTTCATCGCACTTACTAAGCCCATGCGTAATTAATGCAATGCATACATATGAAACGAAAGTAAATACAAAGATACCCGGCGCGGCGAAGCATCGTGGTAAAGGATTTTAACCTCTTCAATTAAAGGACCTTTCATCGCACTGACTAAGCCCATGCACAATTAATGCAATGCATACATATGAAACGAAAGTAAATACAAAGATATCCAGCATGGCGAAGCATCGTGTAAAGGATTTTAACCTCTTCAATTAGAGGACCTTTCATCGCACTTACTAAGCCCATGCGCAATTAACACAATGCATATATATATAAAACAAAAGTGAATACAAAGATATCCGGCGCGGCGAAGCATCATGGTCAAGGATTTTAACCTCTTCAATTAGAGGACATTTCATCGTACTTACTAAGCCCATGTGCAATTAACACAATGCATATATATATAAAACAAAAGTGAATACAAAGATATCCGGCGCGGGGAAGCATCGTGGTAAAGGATTTTAATCTCTTCAATTAGAGGACCTTTTATCGCACTTACTAAGCCCATGCGTAATTAACACAATGCATATATATAAACAAAAGTAAATACAAAGATATCTGGCGCGGCGAAGCATCGTGGTAAAGGATTTTAACCTCTTCAATTAGAGTACCTTTCATCGCACTTACTAAGCCCATGCGCAATTAACACAATGCATATATATAAACAAAAGCAAACACAAGATATCGGATTTCGTATACCCGATTGAACATATCTCACATCCAATCGGATATACATCGTCCGGCGCGGCGAAGCATCGTGGTAAAGGATTTTAACCTCTTCAATTAGAGGACCTTTCATCGCACTTACTAAGCCCATGCGCTTTTCTCATAATTACATAAATAAATAACATGCAAAAATTTAAATGGCGGAATAATTAAACAACTCAAAATAACAAAATAGGTGTCGTTTACTCGAGTAGTACGTGGAGTTGTTTCCCAAGTACAGACCGCACTACCGTCCATTCGGAATCGGCTACGGAATTTACGTCTGGGTTTCCATCCCATATACCACAAGAGGCGACACACTTTCCATTCATCCAATACCCACAACACACATCATATTCATAATACATGTATATTTATCTACTCAAGGGCCACAACATGCATTTTATCATAATGATCATGCGAACAAAACTCAATAAATAATAAAAATGAAACAGAAAACGAATGTGGAAAATACTCTCAGGTCTAACCTTTTTTGCCGACTTTCGGACTTGCGTTTCACAAAGATCGGAAGGGTAAAGCTCCTCAACTTCTCTGGTTCACTGGTTTAGCATCTTAGCTCACTATTTTACTGTTTTGCTTGCTGTTTGGCCTCCGTTTTGCTGCTGTTTCCCCTATATTTTCTGCTCACTGTTCAGGTCACTGTTTTGACGTTCCAACGGACTATTTTGGGTGTTTTTTAAAGGTTTTAAGTGCAGTTTTTTATGATTATTTTAAGGATTATAAGTGCAGTTTTTTATGTTACTGTTTTAAGGATTTTAGGGAATGTTTTAGGAGGATTTTGCTACTGTTTTGGGGGTGATTTGGGCTGCTGCTCAGGCGTGTTTCAGGGGGTGCAGGGGCTGCTGTTTGGGGCATTTTATGGCTGCTATTTGGGGTCTATTTTCGGTGATAGAGGGCTGCTGTATGTGGGAGATCTTCGGTGATGTATGGGGGTTTAGGGGCTGTGATATTTTCGGCTATGGAGTGGAGGAGATGAAGATAATTGTTTGTGTTGCTTATTGTTGCTATTGTCGTGAATTGTAAGAGGTTGGAGAGAGTTGGGCGTGAATTGAGAGGGGGGAGAGGCTTGGTTAGATGAGGGCTATGGCTTCTCCTTGTCTCACAAGGAAGGGATTTGATTTTGTGTTGAGCAAGGAAAGTCAAAGATTGAGGGGGGGGCAAGATTTGGTGAATTAGGAAGGTTGAATATTTGATTTGCTTGGTTTAGGAATACAATATTTTAATTGGTTAGGATTGATTTTAATTAGACATAACATCTCTTTAATTTAGTATATAATATTTTGGATTAGGAAGTTACAATATTTAATTTGGTATAATTATATTTTATGTTTTATTTAATTTGGTATATCAATTAATTAATATTTTATTTAGTTAATGTTTAATTTAATTAATATTTGATTTAATTTGGGTGTAATTTAAGGGCCTTGGGCGTGTGGGCTTGGTGGGCTAGGTGTTGTATTGGTTTGGTGAGTGGGCTTAGGTGGGTGGCAAGGGTTGTGGGCCAAGGTTAAAAGGTTTGCGGGTTTTTTTCTGGGCCAAAGGTGCTCTAAACGAAGGTCCAACAAGTGAGCTTGACGCTAAACAAATTAACAAGGATCTAATGAAATACCGATTCCCTTCCAACGACCGTTTCCCCACAATATCCTTAACTAAAAAGGTAGTGCCTCTAACTGAGACTCATCATCGGGTTTCACATGTAAAATTCCAATGCCTACAGTCGCCCCCACTTTGATGGGACTTGTACAGTGTGTGACTTTGAACAATCCTATCAAAGTTATGCAATGCATTTTCACTTACTTGGCTCATCTGCTGCCTTGAGCTGAGTTGGTGCTGCAGTGGACCTCGATCCTGGGACGCATCCTAATAACTGCAATCGAAAACGGGGGCACCTGACCCTAGGACGCATCCCGATACCGCTGGAAATGAGGGCCTCACCCTAGAACAAATGATGTAGTGGGCCCTCGACCCTGGGACGCATCCCGGAACTACAACTGATGATGCAGTGGGCCTTCGACCCTGGGACGCATCCCGGAACTGCAACTGTCAAAAGGGGTACCTCGACCTTAGGACGCATCCCAAAACTGCTGACGATGTGGGCCTCGCCCTCAAGCTGATATGAGCCTCGCCCCCAAGATGATATGGGCCTCGCCCCCAAGCTGACATAGGCCTCGCCCCCAAGCTGACATGGGCCTCGCCCCCAAGCTGATATGGGCCTCGCCCCCTGGGACTTATCCCCAAAAACTATTGATGTGGGCCTCGCCCCCTGGGACTCATCCCCAAGACTGAAACTGCGCTGACGCTGTTTGGCTCACTTCTGCCGCTTTCTCTTTTCTTCGAACCTGCGAACACAAAACCAAGAAAAAACAAGAAGAGAATGCAATGTTACGTGTATGCATGAATGATTTTCTTATCCCGTTGGGTTAGGTCTTCTGCTAATTTCCTTGGTGACTGCTCGGTCTTCTCTCCCTCAGAAAAGTACTGTTTCAATCTCTCTAGTT
>SKCR01047796.1:0-49354 GCA_019454045.1 Zanthoxylum bungeanum
TAATGTAGATATATAAATGTCAATCAAGATTGGATGTAATTACTTGTGTAAAATTACACTTTAAATTCTCAACCAATTATACAACACACAATTAATTTCACCTTTACCACTATGTGTATGCTTGTGATAATTGAACAACTTAATAATAACTTGAATCTATACTACCAAGATTAATGTGTTTACAGTATATGACTAACCGAGTTAATATTAATTAAAGTTTGCAGTTTATGATACTTACAGGACAAAGTCGTTAGTGTCACGTTCGTATCTACGTTCGAACGAGACTGTCCAGTGTGTGTGCGTTCGTGTTGCGTTTGATAACGCGTTCGAACGAGGTGTTTCCAGAGAGTTCACGTTCGAGTAGCGTTTGATAACGCGTTCGAACGAAGTGTTTCCAGAGAGTTCACGTTCGAGTAGCGTTTGATAACGCGTTCGAACGGTGTGATTCCAGAGAGTTCACGTTCGTATAGCGTTCGTGAACGCGTTCGAACGGAACGATTCCAGAGAGTTTACGTTTGAGTTGCGTTTAGGACGCGTTCGAACGTTCTAAGGCAGAAGGCTTGCGTTCGAGTTGCGTTTGAAGACGCGTTCGAACGTTCTAACGAAAGTTCAAATATTTAGCCTTCGCGTGCGTCGGGCGTTCGAACGCCCTACAGGTTTTTCATGCACAGTTCGTATTTTCCAGAAAATATTCAAACCCTAACATGCGAATTACTATCTAATAACATTAAAGCAATAAGTTCTTAAGATTGTTGTAAAATATGTGTCATCAAACAGTAATATAACTTGCAATCAAACAGATCAAACAACAAAATTAGGTCTAGATGCATGAAACCCTAAAACCAGAAAACCATTAAAACAAACCAGAAAATGTAGATCACAGAATTGTCCAAGTCGAGATGATCTCTGTCCTTAAGAACTTATTGGCTCCGTCACGGGTGCTTTACAGATTCGTTTTGCCAACGTTCTCTCAGGATTACTTGGAATATTCTTGTTCAGGAGCACTCCTTAACAAGTGTATGAACTAGGAATATGGTGAAACTCTCTAAAAAAACAAAGGAACACAATGTCTCTTCCTTAGCAAAAATCGGATATTTTTCTCTATGTGTATTTTGGATATCAAGCCTTCTTATATAAGGCATGGAAGGGTGCCAATAGGGCACCCTTTGGGATGGGGTGCAACCCCCCAAAGGGTTGTACCCCTCACAAGCACCCAATCCAATCCAAAAGACAGAATTACTCTTAATGAAGAATTTCCTACAAAACGTACATCGATGCTCTCCCATTTTACACTAGGGGTGTTCGCGGTGCGGTTCGGGTCGGTTTTTTCATTTTTCACTTCAAATCGCGTGGGTTGGCGGTTTGGGAAATTAGAAACCGAAACCGTAAATTTGATAAGGAAAACTGCGGCGGTTCGGGGTTGGTGGTTTAGCGGTTTGGGCGGTTCGGGTCGGCGGTTTGGATTATAATTTTTTTTAAGGAAATTTTATGTCTTTTCACATAATAATTGAAGAGAAAAAAATACCTAATTTTCATTTATACATTGCATATTGTCATATGATCATTAAATATCTTAAAATTTCATGGTTAAAAAAGAAGAAAAATATAAAATAATATCTAATTTGAACTCGGGTCGGCTGTTTAGGCGGTTCGGGTTGCGGTTTAGTCAAAATTTACGGTTTTAGGCGGTTCGGGTCGCGGTTTGGTCAAAACCGCACACCGACCCGAACTTTACGGTTCGGTTCCGACTGACCCATAATTATTATTATTTTTCAAACCGCACAGTGCGGTTCAGGTTGATACGGTTCGGATCTGGTTACGATTTACCCGAAACCGTTATCGCCCATATTTTACACACAACAGTCCCCCACACATTTACCCTTGTGAAATGCCTATCACATCAAATTTATATTTTTTTTAAAAAAAAAAACCCATTACTTAAAATTGCTAAATAAATGAAATTTAAGAAGTTAAAGAAATTGGGTGGTTACCAAGAAAGAAAGTTGTGGCCAGAGATAGACGAAGTAACGGTAAGTGAAAATGGAGTAGGGTTCACTGAGTTCTTGATCGACGAGATTCATGATCAACGGCAGGTGATGCTCGCCGCCGTATCTTACGTACTCTATCTCTGATTGATGGGTCGAACTCCGCTTTGTGCATTCTTGCATCTTCTTCTTCCATTATTTCTCTCAGTTCGATTCTGCGCGTGGCTTCAAGAAGAGAAGCAGCGAGCAGAGGATTTGAATGTTATATATTTTACTAAATAACCCTACACTTATTCTGAATACACCCAGCATTTACTTGATTACACTGTTTCTAGTTATGGGCTTGATATGGATTGGGCTATTAACATTAGGGCTAGTTGGGCCTCTGAAGTGCTATACATAAAATATGGTACATAGTTATATTAGTAGTAACCATATTTTTTTTTTCATTTATGTTGTATTTGGAATTGAGTTAGCATAAGCATGTAAAAAAAAAAAAAAAAAAAAAGAAACATACAAATCTAGTAAATATTGGTTACATTTTTTAATATAATATAACATGTGATTTTTATCTTTCAATTAGAGTCACGCTATTGGCCCACAGGCTTCCTAGGATGATTATCCATCTGCTTCATTTATTAGTCGTTCGAATATTGAACAAGTAATGGTCTAAAAAATCAATTCGGATTCTACCCAACCCTAATTTAAAATCAAAATAAAAGTTAAGGTTTGCTCTATTTAATTTCTCTTTTATCTTTTTCTTAGAACAAATAAATAGAAATGTAAACAGTCTGGTACTTATCACATACTTAAATAATAACTATAATCAAAGTCACTAAAAATTATCTTAAAATGAGCTGATATTTATTCGATTAATAGTAAAGAATATATTATATAAAAAATATATAAATAAATTAGTGTTCACTAGATGAATGTCAATATGTCATATAGCAATATACCTTATTTTGAATACACCTTTTTTGACAAATTTTCATACTTTATTAAGTATGTATTTGCTTTCTAACATGCTTCTCTTTTTTGCTATATTTGTTAAGAAAAATTATATATTTGTCAAATACATTGTTAAGTTATAAATTTTAAAAAATATTTGTTAAGATTTTTTTTTAAAATTAAACTCTTGCATCAAAATCACAATATTTTGTCATTTAAAAATACTCCGAATTTTAATTTTTTAAGCCAACTTATGCATACAAAAAAAGTTCTTAATATACAACCCGAGGATAAGATGAAATTTTCAATATACTATAAATGTACATTTTCCAATACAATTATGTATATGATCCATCAAGCTTGGTCACCGGAATTTTTTTATTATAATATCAAAATAATTTAATGACCAAATACCTCAATTTTTTGTAGTGTAATATTATGATATAATTAAATATAAAAAATATATATAAAAAAAACTATCTTAAAATTCAAAGATATCATGGCCCCTTGTGATCTATTCATTATTGAATCAGATTTCATGACTGTTATGTGGTAGGTATCTAGGGAGAGATTGGAAGTAAATATTCTGGATTATTCAAGATATTGTTCTACTGATATATGGTGTCTTATCTCCATTTTCAGATTTAACATGTGTCTAGGATTGAAGTCTCATTTATAGGAGGGTAGATGAATTTCTAGATTTAACATGTGTCTAGTTCCAATAGATGTGGTTTGATGGATAAGATTCATGATCTTAATTTGAGGTATTGAATTTGAATTCATAAAGTACGTTTTTTTATAAGAATCTGGGAGTCGGAGGTTTTACCTACTCTTCTTAACCCGGAAGAGGTGGTTTGATGACGGAATTTCTAACGATTTAAAAAAAAAATAAAAAATAAAAGATAACGGTAAGGATTTGCTTAAGATTCATGAATATTCAAACATTTTACATTGATTATCGAGATCTAACAAAAATCTTTTCTTTTGTTTTAATTTAGAACTGATTATGAAAATATATTTCAACTTATACATATGTGAAATTAGTACATCTTAGCAGAGATGTAGTTAAAACGGTTGATTTTTTTTTTTTTTTTTTTTAAATGAGTGTAGGAAATTGACGTGGATAAGCATTAGGTGGAATAAAAAAAAAAAAAAATTTGAGAAATTCCCAAATTACCCACAATAACAGTAATAAAACGGCTAATTCACTACAAAAATTATGCCCTTTAGCGTCGAAACTAATTGACGTCAAAAGCCAAACTTTCGACGCAAATGTAACTTAGCGTCGAATTAATTAGACGCAAAAATTGGACGAGAACAATATTTAGCGTCGAACTAAAGAGATTCGACGCTAAAAACTCTTGTTTTGCGTCCAATTTATTTCGACGCTAAATAAAAGTTTCTGACGCTATAGGTCAGGTATTGCGACGAAATATTTCGACGCTAAAAAATAGACTTTTAGCGTCGAAACGAAACGACGCTAAAGTATATTTAAAAAATAATATTTGTATACTTACAGCGGCGATCTTTTAATATTTAGCATCAAATATAATCGACGCCAAAAACACATTTAGCGTCGACTAGTTCGACGAAAATAGTTAACAAATGTGTTTTTTTTTAATATTAATTTACTGTTTTTTGGTCTAAAATAATTAATTTAATATTTTAATTATTTGAAAAAAAAATTCATGATTAATAACAAAATTACGAAATATTATAATAATTATTTTATTATTATAATGATTTTTTTTTAAAATACATATTATATTAAAACTATTTGTTCAAAATATTTATACAAATGAATATAAAATTTATTGCTACTGTGATGGGGGGCGCTCGAGCCCAATGCACCCTGACTGAGTGAGGCCTCCAACATCTGCCGGAAAGTCTGCATCTGCTGTTCGAACTGCTCCAACTTCTTATCGTGGTCCACATTGACCTGTTGTAGCTCATATTAGTCTTATTCAGCCCGTCTTGGGTGGTGACTAGCTGGTATTCGGTGGTGGCTAGCCGGTCTTGGTGATGCTAGTCGGTCTTGGGTGGTGGTTAACTGGTCTCGAATAAAGGAGGCATTGTCTGAATAAACAGTATTGCGTGCAGATGACGTCGGCTTCTTACGAGTGCCAGACCGACGTTGTAAGCTGTCTGGTTATTGAAAACCAATTGCGACAATTGTTCATCTGGTATCGGGTCGGACCATGTCTCCCGAGTTTGATGTTGGAGTTTCATCATTTCGTTCTGTTTAAAAAAAATAAGTTAATGATAGAATTTGAAAAAAAAAAAATTACAAAAATTCAAATCTACATTTTTAAAATATAATAATAACATGTGACTTTTATCTTTCAATTAGAGTCACGCTATTGGCCCACAGGCTTCCTAGGATGATTATCCATCTGCTTCATTTATTAGTCGTTCGAATATTGAACAAGTAATGGTCTAAAAAATCAATTCGAACTCTACTAAACCCTAATTTAAAATTTAAAAATAAAAGTTAGGGTTTGCTTCTTTTTTTTTTTGCTTTTATCTTTTTCTTATAACAAATAAATAGAGAAATGTAAACAGTCTGGTACTTATCACATACTTTAAATAATTAACTATAATCAAAGTCACTAAAAATTATCTTAAAATGAGCTGATATTTATTCGATTGATAGTAAAGAATATATTATATAAAAATTATATAAATAAATTAGTGTTCACTCGATGAATGTCATATAGCAATATACCCTGTTTGAATACACCTTTGTTGACAAATTTTCATACTTTATAAGTATGTATTTGCTTTTCTACATGCTTCTCTTTTTTGCTATATTTGCTAAGAAAAACTATATATTTGTCAAATAAATTGTTAAGATATAAATTTCCGAATAAATTTTTAAGATTTTTTTGTATCATTTAAAAAATCACAAATATTTTAACATTTAATTTTATTTTTTTTTAAAGCCAACTTATGCATACAAAAAAAGTTCTTAATATATAGCCTGAGGATAAGATGAAATTTTCAATATACTATAAATGTACATTTTCCAATACAAATTATGTATATGATCCATCAAGCTTGGTCCCCGGATTTTTTTTTTCTATTATAATCTCAAAATAATTTAATGACCAAAGACCTCAATTTTGTGTAGTGTAATATTATGATATAATTAAATATTTCAAAATATAAAAGAAACTATCTTAAAATTCAAAGATATCATGGCCCCTTGTGATCTATTCATAATTGAATCAGATTTCATGACTGTTATGTGGTAGGTATCTAGGGAGAGATTGGAAGTAAATATTCTGGATTATTCAAGATATTGTTCTACTGATATATGGTGTCTTATCTCCATTTTCAGATTTAACATGTGTCTAGGATTGAAGTCTCATTTATTAGGAGGGTAGATGAATTTCTAGATTTAACATGCATCTAGTTCCAATAGATGTGATTTGATGGTATAAGATTCATGATCTTAATTTGAGGTACTGAATTTGAATTCATAAAGTACGTTTCTTGTAAGAACCTTGAATAGTCGGAGGTTTTACCTACTCTTCTTAAACCCGGAAGAGGTGGTTTGATGACGGAATTTCTAACGATTTAAAAAAAAAATAAAAAATAAAAGATAACGGTAAGGATTTGCTTAAGATTCATGAATATTCAAACATTTTACATTATTATCGAGATCTAACAAAAATCTTTTCTTTTGTTTTAATTTAGAACTGATTATGAAAATATATTTCAACTTATGCATATGAGAAATTAGTACATCTTAGCAAAGATGTAGTTAAAACGGTAAAAAAAAAAGGTTTAAAAAAATTAGTGTAGGAAATTGACATGGATAAGCATTAGGTGGAATAAAAAAAAAAAAAAATTTGAGAAATTCCCAAATTACCCATAATAACAGTAATAAAACGGCTAATTCACTACAAAAATTATGCCCTTTAGCGTCAAAACTAATCGACGCCAAAAGCCAAACTTTCGACGCAAATGTAACTTAGCGTCAAATTAATTAGACGCAAAAATTGGACGCCCAAACATGGACGAGAACAATATTTAGAGTCAAACTAAAGAGATTCGACGCTAAAAACTCTCATTTTGCGTCCAATTTATTTCGACGCTAAAAAATAGACTTTTAGCATCGAAACGAAACGGCGCTAAAGTATATTAAAAAAATAATATTTGTATACTTACAGCGGTGATATTTTTCTATTAGCGTCGAATATAGTCGACGCCAAAAACACATTTAGCGTCGACTAGTTTGACGAAAATAGTTAACAAATGTGTTTTTAAAAAAAATATTAATTTACTACTTTTTGGTCTAAAATAATTATTTTAATATTTTAATTATTTGAAAAAAAATTCTTGATTAATAACACAATTACGAAATATTATAATAATTATTTTATTATTATAATGATTTTTTTTAAAATACATATTATATTAAAACTATTTGTTCAAAATGTTTATACAAATAGATATAAATTTTATTGCTACTGTGATGGGGGGCGCTCGAGCCCAATGCACCCTGACTGAGTGAGGCCTCCAACATCTGCCGGAAAGCCTGCATCTGCTGTTCGAACTGCTCCAACTTCTTATCGTGGTCCACATTGACCTGTTGTAGCTCCTCTTAGTCTTCTTCAGTTCGCCTTGGGTGGTGACTAGTTGGACTTCGGTGGTGGCTAGCCGGTCTTGGGCGGTGGCTAACTGGTCTCGAAGAGAGGAGACATCATCCGAATAAACAGTATTGCGTGCAGATGACGTCGGCTTCTTACGAGTGCCAAGGCCGACGTTGTAAGCTATCTGATTCTTGAAAACCAATTGCGACAACTGCTCATCTGGTATCGGGTCGGACCATATCTCCAAAGTTTGATGTTGGAGTTCCATCATTTCGTTCTGTTTAAAACAATAAGTTAATGTTAGAATTTGAAAAAAAAACATATATAATAATTATTATTTTATTTTAAAAACTGAAACTTACATAGCAGCGTTCAACTTTTTTATTTATCCATTTGTTTTTCTCATTGTAATGCGTCACTCGGAAAAAATCTGGAAATAATTGCACCTTACCTGTGCTACTCTGTTAAAAACAGAAAATACATTTAGTATTATTCAACATTAGTAAAAACAATGAACTGTTAAATTACGTTATGATATATTTACCTCAGAAATGTTCGGCACGATATTGGATAAATGGTTTCGAACCTCCACGGTGGTTAAAACGCAAGTGACTTCGATTTTCCCCATTTGCGTGACATTTATCCTACATTTAAACAACACTGTAAGTACCGAAAACAAAGAGAATTATAAATTTCCGTTTATTTTAAAATTTACCTCGTGTTCTTGCTAGACCAAAGCTCACATAAGAATGTCCAGTCTTGCTCCTCTATAAAATCAGGCTTATGTTGTGGAGCATCCGAAGGTCCATGTTCGTCGAATATTGGTTTCAGGACTTTTGTCCTATAATCATTATAATTTTTCCCCATGTGGTAGTCAATATACTGTTAGACATTCACTTTGATCAGATCGAAGTCGAACCACTCCTACAGAAATAGCAACCGAGTAAAAATAAGTATCAAATAAAAATTTTAACTAACAAAAATATCGAAAACTTAATACCGTAAGGAAACTCACAAGTAGCGAAGAGAAGAGCTGGTTGATTTCTGTCTCCCACGGTATATTTCTTCAAGAAACATAGTTTTAGGGAGCTTCAACCGAGTTGTAGCACCTATGGCTATAGTAAACGCTGAATTATGTTGTCCGACTTGGCTTTGTCCATCATCTGATATCTCAATCCGGATACGGTCGTGAGCCTTAACGTGCTTAGCCAACCCCAGGCCACGGGTGCGCCTCGACCCTTCGTTGTACTCGACTCACCTGTGCTAGCAGAGACTCCATCAGGGCCATCTGTCTTTGCTGATGTAGATGGAGTCGCATTAGCCCGTCTGCGATTGTCTGATGCCATATGCAAAAACACACAAAGTTCAGGTTTCCATCACAATATATTATTCGGAACATGAATTAAGAAACAAGTTTTAAAACATGAACTGAATTTTTTTTAAAAAATACATATTATATTAAAACTATTTGTTCAAAATATTTATACAAATGGATATAAATTTTATTGCTACTGTGATGAGGGGCGCTCGAGCCCAATGCACCCTGACTGAGTGAGGCCTCCAACATCTGCCGGAAAGCCTGCATCTGCTGTGTTCGAACTGCTCCAACTTCTTATCGTGGTCCAACATTGACCTGTTGTAGCTCCTCTTAGTCTTCTTCAGTTCGTCTTGGGTGGTGACTAGTTGGACTTCGGTGGTGGTGGCTAGCCGGTCTTGGGTGGTGGCTAGCCGGTCTTGGGCGGTGGCTAACTGGTCTCGAAGAGAGGAGACATTATCCGAATAAACAGTATTGCGTGCAGATGACGTCGGCTTCTTACGAGTGCCAAGGCCGACGTTGTAAGCTGTCTGATTCTTGAAAACCAATTGCGACAACTGCTCATCTGGTATCGGGTCGGACCATGTCTCCCGAGTTTGATGTTGGAGTTCCATCATTTCGTTCTGTTTAAAAAAATAAGTTAATGTTAGAATTTGAAAAAAAAAACATATATAATAATAATTATTTTATTTTAAAAACTGAAACTTACATAGCAGCGTTCAACTTCTTCATTTATCCATTTGTTTTTCTCATTGTAATGCGTCACTCGGAAAAAATATGGAAATGATTGCACCTCACATGTGCTACTCTGTTAAAAACAGAAAATACATTTAGTATTATTCCACATTAGTAAAAATAGTGTACTGTTAAATTTTACGTTATGATATATTTACCTCAGAATATTCGGCACGATGTTGGATAAATGACTTCGAACCTCCACGGTGGTTAAAACGCAAGTGACTTCGATTTTCGGCATTTGCGTGACATTTATCCTGCATTTAACAATACTGTAAGTATCGAAAACAAAGAGAATTATAATTTCCATTTATTTTAAAATTTACCTCGTGTTTCCTGCTAGACCAAAGCTCACATAAGAATGTCCAGTCTTGCTCCTCTATAAAATCAAGTTTATGTTGTGGAGCATCCGAAGGTCCATGTTCGTCAAATATTGGTTTCAGGACTTTTGTCTTATAATCCTTATAACTTTTCCTCATGTGGTAGTCAATATACTATTGGAAATTCACTTTGGTCAGATAAAGTCGAACCACACCTACAGGAATAACAACCAAGTAAAAATAAGTATCAAATAAAAATTTTAACTAACAAACAATATCGAAAACTTAATACCGTAAGGAAACTCACAAGTAGCGAAGAGTAGATCTGGTTGATTTTCGTCTCCCACGGTATCTTTATCCAAGAAACGTAGTTTTTAGGAGCTTCAAACCGAGCTGTAGCACATATGGATGTAGTAAACGCTGAATTATGTTGTCAGACTTGGCTTTGTCCATCATCTGATATCGCAATCCGGATACGGTCGTGAGCCTTAACGTGCTTAGCCAACCCCAGGCCACGGGTGCGCCTCGACCCTTCGTTGTACTCGACTCACCTGTGCTAGCAGAAACTCCATCAGGGCCAGCTGTCTTTGCTGATGTAGATGGAGTCGCATTAGCCCGTCTGCAATTGCCCGATGCCATATGCAAAAACACACAAAGTTCAGGTTTCCATCACACAATATATTATTCGGAACATGAATTAAGAAACAAGTAACAAACTAAAAAAAATATAAATCCAAATCTTGATGTAAATCGTAAATTAAAGCTATGATATGGCCATGCTTAATTAGTGAATATGCAAGCATATGAGTAAATGAAATCAACAAATTACATTACAATTATCTTATTTAGATAACTTTATAAATAATTTAAGTGTATGCGCACTAAGCCTCAAAACAAATGTTAATGTATCTCACTTTGAATTTCAGTAGCTAGGATTCCAAAGCAATCACAAGTACAAAGCAGGTGCCCATGATACTACATGAACCCTCCTCATATAGAATAGGGATACATATTCACTGGTAGATATCAAGGAAGTTAAAGCAGAGCACAATAATTATATGACAAGTATCAGTTATTGCTACTCATGAAGCATGATGCTTCACCAAGCAACATTGTCACGTCATGTGTAGCTCGAGCAAGTATGAAAGTAGTGACAAACTATTTGTAATAGATGTTAGCTCATGTGTATAATATTAGGCCATGTTATGGCAAAAACGAAAGTTCATTGATTTCAGAAAGATCATACAATGGTTCAAATATGGCTTAATGGGTTGCCACTGCTATAGAAATCTCTCCGTAAAATTTGATATCATGGTTAACCTGATCTTTGTGAAAGGTTAAGCTCTTATAGTCAAGTTCACTAGTAAAGTTCTCATAAGCATGACAACAATTGCTTGTAGCACTGGTTTTGACACTATTCTAAAAAACATGTGAATTCATGATGAATTGAAGATTTTTTGCTTTCTATCAAACTTGTTCAAGACAAGAACATCAATTGCTTTTCCCTTCCCCCTTAAGCTTAATTTCCTCTCAAACATTTCATTGAACACCTCCAATGCACCCAATAAATTTCCCCAACTCATTAGTCAAAATACGAAAAATATACACATAAAGCTTAAAATGCTGCATCAATAACATTATAGAGTGTTTGATTTGAAAACTTACCTTTAAAGCAGGCGTCGTCTGGAGATTGGTGAGAGAAATGTTAATTTGCTGCGTGCTAACAGTAGAGAGCCGAGACAGAAGGTGAAACTGGTTTTAGGGATTTAATGGACATTTAGCGTCGAAATAATTAGCTTTTAGCATCGAATAATTCGATGCTAAAACGTTGGCGGCTAATTAAAAAATCACGGTTATTTTTGGGGGAAATTTAATTTTTTCATTTAGCGTCGAATTGTCTCAAATAGACGCTAAATGTCTAACATTTAGCGTCGATAAGAGTATTCAACGCTAAATGTCTACATGTATAATATTTAGCGTCGAGTATTATTTGGACGCTAAATTTAAGACCTTTAGCGTCGAAAATAGAATATTTGACGCTAAAGGTCTTAAATTTAGAGTCGAAATAATACTCGACGCTAAATGTCTACATGTATAATATTTAGCGTCGAGTATTATTTGGACGCTAAATTTAAGACCTTTAGCGTCGAAAATAGAATATTCGACGCTAAAGGTCTTAAATTTATTGTCGAAATAATACTCGACGTTAAATGTCTATATGTCTAATATGTAGCGTCGATTATTATTTCGACGCTAAAGTTAAGACCTTTAGCGTCGACGCTAAATTGCTAACATTAATAATATAACAATAATATGATAATTATACTATTAATAACAACAAAAATCATTCAACCATATTTTAATAATAATTCAAAACAACAATCATTCAACCATATTTTAATAATAATTGTAAACAACAACCATTCATTATAATAATAAAAATTATTCATCAATCACATCATACACTAACTAGATTAGTCACTAATATCTTCGGTATTTGAGGATTCGTGACTGGTATCAGACTCATCTTCTGTTTCGAATTCTTCTTCATTCGATGCTTCCACGCTAACTTGTGAATGAGGAATTATTTCAACATCTGCAATTTCTTGAGATAACGTGATATTTTCAGAAACGATGACATTTGATAAATGAAATATCTGTTCAGAAACTTCAAAGTTGTCAGAGACTTGTTGTGCTTCATCTGAAACTTCAACACTATCTTTATCCTGCGTATAAATGATTATGAACTTCATCTAACCGTTTCCTTTTCCTATTCAAACAATTTGTACATGGACACCGAACACGACCTTCTGCATCAATGTGTTGCTTTGCAACTTCCATGAACTCATACACTCCATTACGATATTCAACACTCAATCTATCCAGCGAGCTCATCCAATTTCTATCCATTTCAGCCAAATACCTAAATATAATAATATACTTATTAAACATCATATACACTAATTACATTACAACTTCGTTAATTATTTATTTAAGCTGCATATACATATATATTTAGTTGATAAATTAATTAGTTGACAGCAAAAATATATTTAGTTAATTAATTAATCTACATATATGAATCACAAACCACTAACAAAAAGTATATAATAAATATAATCATAAAAAAATGAAAATAATAAAGAAATATGAAATATTTAAGTCAGATATATAATTATTCTTTGCAAATATCAAGAAAAATAATAAGGAAATATGAAAGAAGATTTACCTTATGGAAAATTAATTACAATTTTTTTTAAAAAATACATATTATATTAAAACTATTTGTTCAAAATATTTATACAAATGGATATAAATTTTATTGCTACTGTGATGAGGGGCGCTCGAGCCCAATGCACCCTGACTGAGTGAGGCCTCCAACATCTGCCGGAAAGCCTGCATCTGCTGTGTTCGAACTGCTCCAACTTCTTATCGTGGTCCAACATTGACCTGTTGTAGCTCCTCTTAGTCTTCTTCAGTTCGTCTTGGGTGGTGACTAGTTGGACTTCGGTGGTGGTGGCTAGCCGGTCTTGGGTGGTGGCTAGCCGGTCTTGGGCGGTGGCTAACTGGTCTCGAAGAGAGGAGACATTATCCGAATAAACAGTATTGCGTGCAGATGACGTCGGCTTCTTACGAGTGCCAAGGCCGACGTTGTAAGCTGTCTGATTCTTGAAAACCAATTGCGACAACTGCTCATCTGGTATCGGGTCGGACCATGTCTCCCGAGTTTGATGTTGGAGTTCCATCATTTCGTTCTGTTTAAAAAAAAGTTAATGTTAGAATTTGAAAAAAAAACATATATAATAATAATTATTTTATTTTAAAAACTGAAACTTACATAGCAGCGTTCAACTTCTTCATTTATCCATTTGTTTTTCTCATTGTAATGCGTCACTCGGAAAAAAATATGGAAATGATTGCACCTCACATGTGCTACTCTGTTAAAAACAGAAAATACATTTAGTATTATTCCACATTAGTAAAAATAGTGAACTGTTAAATTTTACGTTATGATATATTTACCTCAGAATATTCGGCACGATGTTGGATAAATGACTTCGAACCTCCACGGTGGTTAAAACGCAAGTGACTTCGATTTTCGACATTTGCGTGACATTTATCATGCATTTAACAATACTGTAAGTATCGAAAACAAAGAGAATTATAAATTTCCATTTATTTTAAAATTTACCTCGTGTTTCCTGCTAGACCAAAGCTCAAATAAGAATGTCCAGTCTTGCTCATCTATAAAATCAGGTTTATGTTGTGGAGCATCCGAAGGTCCATGTTCGTCAAATATTGGTTTCAGGACTTTTGTCTTATAATCCTTATAACTTTTCCTCATGTGGTAGTCAATATACTATTGGAAATTCACTTTGGTCAGATAAAGTCGAACCACACCTACAGGAATAACAACCGAGTAAAAATAAGTATCAAATAAAAAATTTAACTAACAAATAATATCGAAAACTTAATACCGTAAGGAAACTCACAAGTAGCGAAGAGTAGATCTGGTTGATTTTCGTCTCCCACGGTATCTTTATCCAAGAAACGTAGTTTTGAGGAGCTTCAAACTGAGCTGTAGCACCTATGGATGTAGTAAACGCTGAATTATGTTGTCAGACTTGGCTTTGTCCATCATCTGATATCTCAATCCGATACGGTCGTGAGCCTTAACGTGCTTAGCCAACCCCAGGCCACGGGTGCGCCTCGACCCTTCGTTGTACTCGACTCACCTGTGCTAGCAGAAACTCCATCAGGGCCAGCTGTCTTTGCTGATGTAGATGGAGTCGCATTAGCCCGTCTGCAATTGCCCGATGCCATATGCAAAAACACACAAAGTTCAGGTTTCCATCACACAATATATTATTCGGAACATGAATTAAGAAACAAGTAACAAACTAAAAAAATATATAAATCCAAATCTTGATGTAAATCGTAAATTAAAGCTATGATATGGCCATGCTTAATTAGTGAATATGCAAGCATATGAGTAAATGAAATCAACAAATTGCATTACAATTATCTTATTTAGATAACTTTATAAAGAATTTAAATGTCTGCGCACTAAGCCTCAAAACAAATGTTAATGTATCTCACTTTGAATTTCAGTAGCTAGGATGCCAAAGCAATCACAAGTACAAAGCAGGTGCCCATGATACTACATGAACCCTCCTCATATAGAATAGGGATACATATTCACTGGTAGATATCAAGGAAGTTAAAGCAGAGCACAATAATTATATGACAAGTATCAGTTATTGCTACTCATGAAGCATGATGCTTCACCAAGCAACATTGTCACATCATGTGTAGCTCGAGCAAGTATGAAAGTAGTGACAAACTATTTGTAATAGATGTTAGCTCATGTGTATAATATTAGGCCATGTTATGGCAAGAACGAAAGTTCATTGATTTCAGAAAGATCATACAATGGTTCAAATATGGCCTAATGGGTTGCCACTGCTATAGAAATCTCTCCGTAAAATTTGGATAACCTGATCTTTGAGAAAGGTTAAGTTCTTATAGTCAAGTTCACTAGGTAAAGTTCTCATAAGCATGACAACAATTGCTTGTAGCACTGGTTTTGACACTATTCTCAGAAACATGTGAATTCATGATGAATTGAAGATTTTTTGCTTTCTATCAAACTTGTTCAAGACAAGAACATCAATTGCTTTTCTCTTCCCCCTTAAGCTTAAATTCCTCTCAAACATTTCATCGAACACCTCCAATGCACCCAATAAATTTCCCCAACTCATTAATCAAAATACGAAAAATATACACATAAAGCTTAAAATGTTGCATCAATAACATTATAGAGTGTTTGATGTGAAAACATACCTTTAAAGCAGGCGTCGTCTGGTGATTGGTGAGAGAAATGTTAATTTGTTGCGTGCTAACAGTAGAGAGCCGAGAAAGAATGTGAAACTGGTTTTAGGGATTTAAGGGACATTTAGCGTCGAAATAATTTACTTTTAGCGTCGAATAATTCGACGCTAAAACGTTGGCGGCTAATTAAAAAATCACGGTTATTTTTAGGGGAAATTTAATTTTTTTCATTTAGCGTCGAATTGTCTCAAATCGACGCTAAATGTAACATTTAGCGTCGATAAGAGTATTCGACGCTAAATGTCTACATGTATAATATTTAGCGTCGAGTATTATTTGGACGCTAAATTTAAGACCTTTAGCGTCGAAAATAGAATATTCGACGCTAAAGGTCTTAAATTTATTGTCGAAATAATACTCGACGTTAAATGTCTATATGTCTAATATGTAGCGTCGATTATTATTTCGACGCTAAAGTTAAGACCTTTAGCGTCGACGCTAAATTGCTAACATTAATAATAATAACAATAATATGATAATTATACTATTAATAACAACAACAATCATTCAACCATATTTTAATAATAATTGTAAACAACAACCATTCATTATAATAATAAAAATTATTCATCAATCACATCATACACTAATTAAATTAGTCACTAATATATTCGGTATTTGAGGATTCGTGATTGGTATCAGACTCATCTTCTGTTTCGAATTCTTCTTCATTTGCTGCTTCCACGCTAACTTGTGAATGAGAAATTATCTCAACATCTTTAATTTCTCGAGATAACGTGATATTTTCAGAAACGGTGACATTTGATAAATGAAATATCTGTTCAGGAACTTCAAAGTTGTCAGAGACTTGTTGTGCTTCATCTGAAACTTCAACACTATCTTTCTCCTGCGTATAATGATTATGAACTTCATCTAACCGTTTCCTTTTCATATTCAAACAATTTGTACATGGACACCGAACACGACCTTCTGCATCAATGTGTTGCTTTGCAACTTCCATGAACTCATACACTCCATTACGATATTCAACACTCAATCTATCCAGCGAGCTCATCCAATTCTATCAATTTCAGCCAAATACCTAAATATATAATATAATTATTAAACATCATATTACACTCATTAACATTACAACTTCATTAATTATTTATTTAAGCTGCATATACATATATATTTAGTTGATAAATTAATTAGTTGACAGAAAAAATATATTTAGTTAATTAACTAATCTACATATATGAATCATAAACCACTAACAAAAAATATATAATAAACATAATCATAAAAAATGAAAATAATAAAGAAATATGAAATATTTAAGTCAGATATATAATTATTCTTTGCAAATATCAAGAAAAATAATAAAGAAATATGAAAGAAGATTTACCTTATGGAAAATTAATTACAATTTTATTTAAAATTTGTAGGATAGTTGTGAGGTGCAGAGGAGAGAGTCTTAGATTGCAGAGGATGAGATTGAAGAGGATGAGAGAAAAGGCAGAGGGGGAGAAGTGTTGGTGGCATTCTGCATTTTAATCAAGGTTTAGCGTCGAAGTCCAAATTTCGACGCTAAATTACCGATTTTTAGCGTCGAATAAACAATTCGACGCTAAATGTCTACATGTATAATATTTAGCGTCGAGTATTATTTGGACGCTAAATTTAAGACCTTTAGCGTCGAAAATAGAATATTCGACGCTAAAGGTCTTAAATTTATTGTCGAAATAATACTCGACGTTAAATGTCTATATGTCTAATATGTAGCGTCGATTATTATTTCGACGCTAAAGTTAAGACCTTTAGCGTCGACGCTAAATTGCTAACATTAATAATAATAACAATAATATGATAATTATACTATTAATAACAACAACAATCATTCAACCATATTTTAATAATAATTGTAAACAACAACCATTCATTATAATAATAAAAATTATTCATCAATCACATCATACACTAATTAAATTAGTCACTAATATATTCGGTATTTGAGGATTCGTGATTGGTATCAGACTCATCTTCTGTTTCGAATTCTTCTTCATTTGCTGCTTCCACGCTAACTTGTGAATGAGAAATTATCTCAACATCTTTAATTTCTCGAGATAACGTGATATTTTCAGAAACGGTGACATTTGATAAATGAAATATCTGTTCAGGAACTTCAAAGTTGTCAGAGACTTGTTGTGCTTCATCTGAAACTTCAACACTATCTTTCTCCTGCGTATAAATGATTATGAACTTCATCTAACCGTTTCCTTTTCATATTCAAACAATTTGTACATGGACACCGAACACGACCTTCTGCATCAATGTGTTGCTTTGCAACTTCCATGAACTCATACACTCCATTACGATATTCAACACTCAATCTATCCAGCGAGCTCATCCAATTTCTATCAATTTCAGCCAAATACCTAAATATAATAATATAATTATTAAACATCATATTACACTCATTAACATTACAACTTCATTAATTATTTATTTAAGCTGCATATACATATATATTTAGTTGATAAATTAATTAGTTGACAGAAAAAATATATTTAGTTAATTAACTAATCTACATATATGAATCATAAACCACTAACAAAAAATATATAATAAACATAATCATAAAAAATGAAAATAATAAAGAAATATGAAATATTTAAGTCAGATATATAATTATTCTTTGCAAATATCAAGAAAAATAATAAAGAAATATGAAAGAAGATTTACCTTATGGAAAATTAATTACAATTTTATTTAAAATTTGTAGGAGAGTTGTGAGGTTGCAAAGGAGAGAGTCTCAGATTGTAGAAGATGAGATTGAAGAGGATGAGAGAAAAGGCAGATGGGGAGAATGGTTGGTGGCATTCTGCATTTTAATCAATTTTTAGCGTAGAAGTCCAAATTTCGACGCTAAATGACTGATTTTTAGCGTCGAATAAACAATTCAACGCTAAATGTCAGGATTTTCAGCGTCGATAGTAAATTAGACGCTAAAGATAAAGGATTGTCGGTGGTATCTTGATAGACCTTTAGCGACGCAACTTCGTTGACGCTAAATGTCAAATTTTCGGCATCGAATACATGTTTCAACGCTATAAGGCTTATTTTTAGCGTCGAAATACTTTTCGACGATAAAAGTTTAACATTTAGCGTCACGTATGATTTTCGTCGCTAAAATCGTGATAATTGGCGTCGAATAAAATTGTGACGCTAAAAGTTATTATTATCGTCGAAATTTATTTCGACGCTAAAGTATTGGACGCTAAAAATCCATTTTCTTGTAGTGATTTTAGGGGCATTTCAGATATCACAAAAATATTCTAACAATGTATAAATATTGATCATTTTTCATTATTTCAACACACCAATTTCTCAATTCTCAATTCCTATAATTCTCTCATTCTCAATTCTCTAATTCTTTAAAATTTCTTAAACAACAAATGACAATCTCATCTGAGAACACAATGTCAATGTGCCAACCCAAGAGAGCAGCCCTAGTATCGGTTCACGGAGAATAGAAGTTAAGTCTCGTTCCTCGGATATTTTCAAAATTCATTTTCATTTAGACGATACTGATAAAGGTTCAAGAGCATTATGCAACCATTGTTGAGTTTCTTACAAATTTTCTGGTTGATACAGTAATATGATCAAGCATCTGGAAAGACATCATGCGGTTGAACATGGACTTGATACGACGCTAACTCAAATGGTCATGTACACATCATCTAGTAGAGGTACGAGTGCTTTAGATTTATTTAAATATTCTGATGCTAAAAATATAGAAGATTTTGCTAAATTAACTTGTATGACACATCTTTCTTTAAGTTTCGTGTGAAAAAATTACTTTTACTAATTACGTTCAAAATGCTTTAAATTCTGCTACATGTAGAATGACTAGAAATACAACAAAACGACAAATTTTTAAATTATACAAAGATGATAAAATTATTTTAAATGAAATATTTAGAGATATTAAAGGGCGTCTATCTATTTGTTCTGATATTTGGAGTGACCATTGGCGAACACACACATACATGGGTGTGACTTGTCATTAGATTGATGCATCATGGAACATGCAAACACGACTTATTGCATTTAGAGTTTTTGATGAATAACATACTGCACAAAATATTTATATAATGATGAAAGTAATTTTTGATGAATATGGTTTATTATGTAAAATTTTAACAGTTGGATTTGATAATGCATCTGTAAATACTGCATTAACAACTGATTTATTATAAATATGCGAACCAAATTTAGGGGGTCGTTGTTTTCATGTTCATTGCACGTGTCATGTCCTTAATTTATGTGTTCAAGATGGTTTGGAAAAATTATCACCTTTCATTGATTCTATTAAGAAAACACTTAATTGTATTTGGTCATATTCTCAAGTTAGGAGATAATGAGCTAAATTTTGTAAATTTAATGGTATTAAACCGATAAAATTTTCACGAGATGTTCCAACACTTTGGAATTCAACTTATTTTCTTTTATGTCAAGCTTTGCAATATAAAGATGCATTATGTATTTTTTTTTTTCTCAACATGTTCAATATATCACATTTTTTTCCCAGTCAATGGGAAATTTGTGATAAAATTTTAGAGATTTTAAAAGTTTTTAATGATGCTACAAAACAGCCGTAATGCAATCAAGACTTAGCGCAGGTGATCGTTGGTTATTACAACGAAATAAAAAAACATAGGGATAACACGACTAATAATCCGGAATTAGATAATTATTTATCTACATTTTGGAGTTTTCAATTGAAAGTTTAGTTAGTAAAAATTTTCAAATCCTTGAATGATGGAACCGGCATCAAAATGTATATCATGTATTATCAATTATTGCTAAAGAGATATTGGCAGCACCTCTTTCCATCGTTGCGGTTGAACAAGACTTTAGCATGGGAGGCAATATATTGGAAGTCAGACGGTCTTCATTAAATCTAAGCATTCCAGAAGCAACAACATGTGTGGATGATTGGACCCGAGCTGATCTGAGGCAACAAGAAGATGCCCCTGATGAATTTGAAAACTTGTTCGATAATGCATCTGCAAATACTGCATTAACAACTGATTTAATAGAAATATGCGAACCAAATTTAGATGGTCGTTTTTTTCATGTTCGTTGCACATGTCATGTCCTTAATTTATGTGTTCAAGATAATTTGGAAAAATTATCACATTTTATTGATCATATTAAGAAAACATTTAATTGTATTTGGTCATATTCTCAAGTTATGAGAGAATGTGCCAAGTTTTATAAATTTAATAGTATTAAACCGATAAAAATTTCACGAGATTTTCCAACACTTTGGAATTCAACTTATTTTCTTTTATGTCAAGCTTTGCAATATAAAGATGCATTATGTAGTTTTTTTTTCTCAACATGTTTAATATATCACACTTTTTCCCAGTTAATGGGAAATTTGTGATAAAATTTTAGAGATTTTAAAAGTTTTTAATGATGCTACAAAACGATCGTAATGCAATCAAGACTTAGCGCATGTGATCGTTGGTTATTACAACGAAATAAAAAATATAGGGATAACACGACTATTAATCCGGAATTAGATAATTATTTATCTACAAATTTGGAGTTTTCAATTGAAAGTTTAGTTAGTAAAAATTTTCAAATCCTTGAATGGTGGAACCGATATCAAAATTCATATCATGTATTATCAATTATTGCTAAAGAGATATTGGCAGCACTTGTTTCCATCGTTGCAGTTGAGCAAGACTTTAGCATGAGAGATAATATATTGGAAGTCAGACGGTCTTCATTACATCTAAGCACTCCAGAAGCAACAACATGTGTGGATGATTTGACCCGAGCTGATCTGAGGCAACAAGAAGATGCCCCTGATGAATTTGAAAATTTGTTCGATAATGAATCTGCAAGTGCAAGCGGAACTGGAGCTGAAGGATCAACATGCACATATGATGATTGATAATTAAATAATTGTAAAATTACGTGAGCTTTGATTCCTCTCACCCTGGAGGATACATATGCAATTTAAGTTTTTAAAAATTTAAGTTCAAGCTCTTTAATTTAATAATTTTTTTATTATTTTTTTAGATAATAATTTTATTTGTAATTTAATGTAATTATGTAATGTAAGTTTATTATATAAATTCAAATTCATAATTTTAAATTATATTAATTTATCAATCTTAATATTTTTATTTTCAATAAAGCAAAAAAAAAAAAAACCGAATGGAACCGGAACAGAACGGTTCGATTCCGGTTCCGATTCCACACTTGTGGAACCAGGAACCGTCCGGAACCGGACCGCCGGCCGGGTCTAGAAAGTAGCCTATGTTGATCCAATGAGTGGTTTTAAAGGCGAATTTAAACAAAGAAATTATAAAGCACCCCCAACATAAAGGAATAATAATACTAAACAAAAAAAATGCTTGCAAAGCAAAACATGTTTAAAACTTTAAAGGGAATTATTAATCGAAAGTGGAACCAAAAAACAAATTGCATGCACCTCTTATTTAAAAAGAAATTCACATGGTTAATTCAACAGGAAAATGACAGCTATGCCACTTCTCTTTGATGAACAAAACGCCACGTGTAAGCGCACACCCTCCACATATTACACGTGTAAGTAGATCATTTTTCTCCCTTATAATAATTATAATAATAGGAATTATTATTTTTATATGTATGTAAAAAAAATTGAGACTTTAAACAAGTTTAATTTAACACTCAAAATTTCAATTAATGTATTAATTTATATTTTTAGGTGTCGATTATTATACTGACCGAAATCTTTTACGTATATATTTGTACTATATCTGAAATTTTGGGAGTAAATTTAAATTTAAAAATTATAAATTAGTATTTTAAAGGAGAATTAAGTATAAAATTAAATATATTTAAAGCTTTTAATTTTTTCATACATAATTTAATCTCTAGGTGGAAGAATGATAATATCCTTATAACTATATCTTTATAAACATTTCAGCTCCTGCCAGTGAAAACTATAATCTGACTTGAACGTGCATCAAATGAAAACCATACAAGCAACCCTAATTTTCTCATCTCTTTGCCATTAATTTATTTTTATTTTTCTCTGTTTTTGATTATTTCTTGCTCTTTATGATCATCAAGGTTGCAAAACCCAGATCTCATAATTGAGCATATTTAGCTAGCTTAGTCAGAGAGCAGAGAGATTGACAAGGTGGAGCGAAGACATGGGAAGAGGCCTCTTCCTTTTGATGTATCAGAAGAGAAAAAGGAAGATGATGAAAGCTTATTATTCTCTGTGAGCCAGCCGTCTCCGGCACGACTTTATAGTTCTTCTGCAACCACCACGCCTGCAGGCTCCGTTGCCCGTGTCGTCGCCACCACCGGCGCCGGACACGTGCCGGCTCCTGGACATGGCACATCTCAAACTACGCAGGATCAAGGTGATTAAACTAGTGCATAACTGCATGTGTAGGGTTACTAGTAATTGTTTTTCTCTTTTTACATAATATAATTTCAGTTTATGTTACCAAATTTAATTAGTTGTTCAGTTTAACTAGTATTGAGATCTAGCCCTTTATTCTTTTTTCGCGTATCTAGAATATTAATTTAGTGGGATAAATTTTGATTTTCACAGAAAAATAATAAACATTATAAATCAATTTTATCTCATAAATAAATCATAATTTTTTATTATTTTTAATAATTATCGCACTCATCTCTATGTGGCTTTACCGCTATCTTTTTTGATATCAAATTTTCTCTATGAATATATTTGGTAGGCCATTGTGTGTGTATATATAACGAGATTTCAATAAGGAAGAAGATTAAAAAAAAATACAGATTTCAAAATATACTAAAAGATATATGAAATTTTTTATTTGTATTTTAATGCGGTCATTAATTTACTTATAAGTAAGTTGTTGAGGGATCATTATTTATATCATGAATATATAAACGTGTTAGGTATATATGCAAGTGTAAAGAAACATTTGAAGAATTGTGCAACTTAATTATTCATTTATATAGGTTAATAATTCATTGATATAGGTGTTGATTATCAAGCTATTGTATTGTCATATCATTTTGACCTAATTTATGATATGATTAAATGTGATGATTTATTTTATTTTATTTTATTTTATTTTTGGGGAAGGAAATATAAGAAGAAGACACTATAGAGGAGTAAGACAAAGACCATGGGGCAAGTGGGCAGCCGAAATCCGAGACCCAAATAAGGCAGCAAGAGTGTGGCTTGGAACTTTTGACACAGCAGAAGCTGCAGCCACTGCTTATGATTCTGCTGCTCTTAAGTTCAAAGGCAGCAAAGCCAAGCTCAATTTTCCTGAACTTGTTCAAGCACCACCACCACGACCACCTGATCATTTTGCTGGCTATTTCGTTGCTTCAAGTACTCAACAATCTCATGAATCTGTTATTATTAATCCTCTACCACAACCATCACCTCCTACTCTTTATTCTCAGCCGTTGGATCATCATCATCAAACGTTCCCTAATCTTTTCCAGTATGCACAGTTGCTTTCTAGTAATAATGATAATGTTTACAATCAAGATTATTATCAGCCGTTGATGTTTACATCTACAAGTACTTCATCATCATCATCGTTATCATCAATGTGTCATCATCAAAGTACACAAAATCAACAGGAACAAGAACAAGAGCTGTTTAGGCTTTCATCATCGTCTTCTCAAATGGGTAACTTTTCTTCTGCTGCTTCTTCGAATAATACTACCACTACTCTTGATCATGAACAGGAGAGGGACTCAAGTGATAACAACCAAAAGGAATAGCTTAATTAATTATTAATTAAACTAGGGTTGTTATTGCAATACCTTATGGAGAAATTTGTTTTATATAGATTTGAATGCATGTATTAAATTGTTATTTTTATTTGTTCAATAACGCAAATGACTTGATAATTTGTGCCCACACATTTATATATGGTGAGCCTAATTATGGTAGGAGCTTTATTAATAAAAAATGATAAATCCACAAAAATTAGTACAAAAAATAACACAAAAATATTAAAAAATATTATCTGTTATCAAGTTAAATATTGTTTGTCTTTCGATAATTTTATACTAATTTTTGTGAACATATCAGAACACAATCTGGATTTTGTTACATTTGTTCTATATTTATTTTAAAGGTTCTAAAAGAAATTATCTCCATCTAGATATGGATATATTTGAATTGGATTTTCGGATATTCATAATGTTGATACTAATATTAGATACATAGTAAAAATGAGTTGGGTTACGAATTTTATCATATTTTCTGCCATTAATTTTTTTAATTAAAAAATATTAAATTGAAACCGAGCAGATTCAACAATTAAATATTCGGATTCATATTTTTATTTATGTATTCGAATTCGAATTTATGAGTAATAATGTCAACCCATCATATTCATGAATCTTCCTTCTGTTTCTCCTTTAACTTGCTTCTGGTTTCAACTTTGAAATATAAAACTCTTGTCATGTTTGGAAATTTTGTAAGCAGTGACATCACATATCACGTTGAATTGAAAATTTCAGCCGTTTGGGGTTTAAATATATATATTTAATGTAAATTATTCCACTCCCATATCCCAATAAGGACTGAAACTAGGGTTTGAAGCCAATTGAATTCAATCTGTCCCAAAGGGACGTGTAACTTGATGGTGTAGGAGTCAATATCTCATATTTAGGTTTTTTGTTCAAATTCAGAGAGTGTTTCTTGTAAAAATATGGGACAATCGATGATTTTATCTGTTCGATTTAACCCCAAAAAAATAATTTGATAAAGCGATTCCAAAAATATAATATATTCTCTATCACATGAACTCAATTTATAATTACATTATTATTATTATTATTGATATTTTATAATATCAGCCAACTATTATATGGTTGAATAACACTCGTAAAGCATTTGTCATTTGACTCTCTCACCATATACTCTACACTTCTTCAAAATCAGACAACTTTTCTTGATATATCAATTTCCTTAGATATAGAGAGAGAGTGATTTTCTCAAAAATATTCGGACAAATTGGTAATTACAATATAACACTTCAATATGAGTTTTGCGTATTCACACAATATATAAGAGGTGTGTGTGTATATATATAACACATATACATACAACAAAATATTTCGTTTGTAAATTTTGTCTAAATGCCACCAAGATTAATATTTTACCTATGACTAGGCATCAGATCGGATCGGTACAGATCCGATCCGATAATGTCGAATCAAATCGGATTGGATTTGGCTCTCGAATCTGAGCAATCAGATAAATTTGATAACTATCGAAACGAATCGGATTTTATTCGATTTAATAACAAATCCGAATCCGATAGAAAATCTGATTTGATAAGAATTCAAATCCGATAGAGAATCCGATTTGATAATAAATCTATTATTATATTCGATTTGATAATAAATCTGATTCGATAAAGGATCCGATTCAATAAATTAATCTAAATATTTGTAAATTCATAATAATTTTATCGAATCGGATCAGATAACTGAAAATTCAAATCAATTTTATCAAATCAGATCTGTTATCGAATCGGATCCGTTATCAAATCGAATCCACTATCGAATTCATTATCAAATTAGATGCTCTATCGGATTCGGATCTGTTATCAAACCGAATTTATCTGTTTCGTTAAGATATCAAATCGGATCAAATAAATCTGATTCGATTCGATAATTATCGGATCAAATCCGATTCGATCCAATAATGACTCAAAATCTGATCGAATCAAACAAATCAACTCTTATCGAATCGAATCAGATTCAGATTCAGTCTGATCCGATCCGAATCCAATAATACCCACCCCTATTTTTACCAATGATGTTTAGTAAAACTTCGCGAAACCTCACCTTATATTTTAAAATTAAGCGAAACCTCATGCAGAGTGTTTTGCTATATATATTAATATTATTATTTAGGTAATTTTAACAAATAAAGATATGTAATATCAAATTAATAAATGTAAACAATAATTTTATTTAAATATTTAATAATTTAGTTTGAACCAGTCGAGTTAATAAATAAGAAATCTAATACAATGAGGTTACACATAATTTTAGAACATGAGAGAAGTTGAACTTAGTTTTAATAAATATTATGAGAGTTCCGTTCATTTTCGTATTTTAATTGGGAATATAATACGTATGTACCTATTTCTAAAATAATAATATTTAATTGTTCATGTTTAAACCATGGGTTTCCTATCATCTAAAAAAATATGAATATATTTATTAGGGGTGTTCACAGGTTAGGTGGTGTGATATTTTTATATCGTACCGCAAGTGTACGGTGTCAAGTTTTAGTATAAATCAGTGAAAGAGTGTCGAACCCACAGGGATTGCGTTAACTCGCATTAAGTACTACAATTGATAATCCTAACTTTATTTAGACGACAAATAATAAATATTTTTAATAAATAAATAAAATATAAAAAATAATAAAATAATTATATAGGAGGAACTAATACGATAGAGATTCTGGATCCTGATTTCACCTAGCTGTCACATATGTATTTGTCATATCAATTAATCCATTGTTCGGTTATATTGTTTACAAGTCAAGACTCCGAAATTATCCACTCCTCTCTCGAGTGCCGAGTGAAAATATCATTAACTACAGACTTCGATATCTCTATAAAAATCAAATAGTTAACAACTCATTACGATTTGTGATTCTATTTTAACAACTTCAAAGGACTACAGATTCTCTCGAACTCTATAATATTCTCTAGATCTATTCAAAATCCCCTCTCTCGAGTGATAGATTCTAAACATTCATCATCATATTTGTGGCCAACAAACATAAAGCATTAAACTCAAAAGAATATAAATAAATCAACAAAACTTCATCACAAAATTTATAATCAATTACAAGGTTCAATCATCGATTACAATCATTCTCCAAAATTAAGAAGTGAATTCATGACAAAAGATAAAATATTGAATAATCAAGCCACGAATCTAATGGAAATCATTCGAGTTTTAAGAAAGAAATAAGAAGATAAAACCCGAATTGAATCTCTTCCTCTCCGGATATTACAGCATTTGTCTCCTCTTGTCGCTCTTCAATCCTCTCCTTGGATCTCTAAAAATATGTGTTTCTGTGTTTTGCGCAGTGTATTAGCCTCCCTTTACGTATTGGATGAACCGTTATATTTAGACTGGAGGCTTGGAGTCTCTGGGTAGCATTAGGGATCTTTAAAAACCCTAAAAATTGAATCCTGGAACGTGTAGGTTTTCTTCCGGATTGCTGCAGCTTGTAAGTGGGCGTCGGGGCGCTGAATCCTCTGGAATATGTATGGATTTTGGAGAAACTTGGGGAGCCATGGCGCCTAGTGTATTTACGTGGGCGCCATGGCCCTTGTTTAATGGCGCATTGGCGCCATACTTCATAAGTGCATTGTGGCGCCATGACGCCAATGATGTGTGTATATTGTGGAGCCTTGGCGCCACTTTCTCGGGAATTTGGCTGAGTGATGAATTTCTCCCATGCTGCTCCGTCTTATGTCTTATGCTCCTTATGGTCCCCAAAATACTTGTAATTTTCCCAAGATCCATGTATTAATGTTCCTACAAATAAAAAATAGAAAATAAACTATAATTGACATTTAAATATCTCGAAATATACAAAACAGTAAGCTAAAAATGCCCGAATAAGTGGGTATAAACCACACTTATCATTAGGTTTTTTGTATTTTTTTTAATGACCCGGTTCGGATCATTCAGGTCATTCGACCCGAAACTTGAAATTTGAGAAGGTGAATGGGCCGGATCGGGCCGGATCGGGTCAGCATAATATGCAGTGGAATATAATATATATGGTTTTAATGATATAATTTTGACAAAGTAAGTGTTTAGTTGAAATGACAAAGTGTTGGATTAATTTGTAAGTGGTCACAGGTTCGATTTTCAACTTTTACAATCTGGAAATTTATTTTTCACCCATTACGTTATGCTAGGGCGTATAAGTTATATATATTATTTACATCGGGTTGGGTCGGGTCGATTCGATGTAAATTCGCCTGAACCCGTGACCCGACCCGCAATTTCGGGTCGGGTTCAAAATGACCCGAAATTTAATTTTTAAAATTATAAACCCGACCCTATGAACACCCATAATATATACATATATTTTTCAAATATTAAAAGAAGTAGATTTCCTTGAAAATTTTAAAATTTGCCTAAGGTTCTAACCCTATGCGGCATTATTCTACAACTTTAATTAAGACAAATAAAAAATAGAGCAAGTATGATTTGAATTAAACAATCACCCTTAATTCTAAGCAGTTATAAGATAATGTAAATAAATGAAAATAATAAATAAATCAACACTAACAATTTTATCGAAGGAGTGGAAAACTCTCGTTAGTAAAAAAACCACTCTGAATATAAGCTTCTACTCGAATCCACTATAATGAGAAAACTTACATTGATAATATAGGACCTGTGGTGACAAATTCATCGACTCAAATACTTCAAGACTGTAATAACTTAAAGAACTGCTTGAACCCGTACGAAGTGGTTTTCTTCAGAACCTCTGAAGTCTCTGCGTGAATTCTGATCAACCATGTGAACTCGCAAAATCAAAACTCTAACTATCAATCTTCCTCATTTATAAATCTGAAGGCTTATGAAATTGAGTTAATGTTGTGTTTCTGTGCTGATGGTATATCAAGGAACAATCTCGCCAAAACAAAGAAAACAATGAAACTATGAAAGTCTTCAAGGTGAATTGACAAACAAGAGAAAACTAATGATTTGAAGCTCTAAAAATTGTGTTTCTCTCTCACAATAAAGTGGCTATGTGTTTGCTTAAATAGGTAGGTTTTCCTTCTCTTTAACAGGCTCAAAAACTCATCCAAAATAAAACATCATCACGCGTGCATTCGAACGCCAAAAGAACGTGTGACGAACGCAAGGTAATCTATAAGACCGTTCGAATGCAATATCGAACGCACCTCGAACGCAAAGTCTCGGGACAGTTTTGTTCGAACATGACTTGAACGTTACTCGATCGAATGGTCTCTGAAGGCCTTTTTTGAATGTCAACTCAAACGAACCACAAACATATAACGTTCGAACCCAAATAACATAAACGAAACTCTGATTTCTTCTTCTGATATTGTCTAAACACGTGTCCAATTACACCAAGACCTTCAAGACTCATTATAACTCAATTGAACTTATTTTGTTACGAAAGTTGCCAACACACATGAAACTAACAATCTCCTCATTTGGCATTCCGTTACAAAATCACATAATACAAAAATTATGATAAAAGACCCAAAAATAAAATAACCAATTGCCAATTATCAAGACAATGAATTATTATAATAATCACTCGATCTAATACCAAATCAAAAAGTCTTAAAGTTGACACCACCACAGCCACTAATCTTCTCACCTGAAACATCTAAAAAAATAAGATACCAGTGAAAAACAATGGAATTTAATAGCATATATAACAAAATCAAATATTTTCATGCAAAATCAAATATAACAAAATAAAAAATTGGTACTTACTCCCTCTTTTTATCGTGAAATGACAATGGGTACACTAAAACCACGCAAGAGAACGAAATACAATACTTCAAAACCTAACTTACTCCCTTTCACTAATAGCAGAACTAAGTTAATAAATATGACTCACGTAAAGTAAAAAGAATAAACTCACTATTATGCAACACTAAATGAAATGCAGTTTACAAAGACATGAAACACACACAAGCACACAAAATGAGTTAAAAAACAAAAAAAAAAATGAACAAGTCAAAAACAACCCAAAACGGCACTTCAAGCAAGTACATTAATACTTAGTTAGTTCTCAACTGTTTATCGCATGAGATAATATGAAAGATTTTGTTATGCTTAAGAATACACGTATGCATATGACATAAACACCAAAACATACCAAGAACTTGCGTGAAAAATAAGTGCACAATGAATCTAGACTTAAGATATTATTTTATGAGCGTGACTATGTCACATAAATCATATCTCATGAAATACTAAGTCCACAAAATAGGTGCTCAAACCCAACGCCACTAGGACTTGAAAATATGCAATATTGATTGCACGTTATAATATTTCCCCTAAATGAAGGTTTTTGTCATTATCTTTTGAATCTGGTCCATTGATTTTTTTAGTAATTTTTGAATTGAAGTACTTGAAACTCTTTAAAAAAATATAATTTTTTACTCGAAATGGATATTATAAGGTCACCTAGTCAAATGTCACACTATTTAGTGAGCTAAGTAAGACAGAGATTAAACTGCACGTCCAAAAACTCATACATGTGATCAAACCTCGAAAACAACAAAAACGTGTATATAAAATGGATGTACAAGATATACTAAGGGTTTTTATCACACACACTTCTGCACATAGAGCATCAAGAAAAATAAAAACATATTACACATGCATAACCATTTACCCTACATATCAAGATCAAATGCAATGAGCTTTTCATATTCTATCAAGCCATACAATTTTTTTGGAATTTTTCATTTTATAATATATTTTTTTGTATTTCTTTATTTTAACACAAAAATAAGAAATGACACAACATGACTTGTCATTATCCAATGGTACATGAAGTTGTATTCCCGAGTACAAGTCATACTACCGTCCATTTGGAATCAGCTATGAGATTTATGTTCGGGTTTCCATCCTATATACCAAATGACATATAACAAAAAGAAAACACAAAAAAAAAATATAAATACAAGCACACACACACATACAATGAGGAAACATGAATGCACTAACTAAGTAGAGTTGCATCGAAGTGCACTCTCATCATACATTTTAGGCTTAAGGTATTCTAAAGTTGATGGAAACAAATCTTCATTTCTTACTCAAACTTTCTTATGAATCTCTTTCACATGAGTACTCCTAGTCAGCACTTAGCAGTTAAAGTTTCTCACTAATATACTGACCGGCGTAAACACACACGTATAACGCAAGCGCACGTATCGTTCAAGTAGTATAAAAATATCGATCCCACGAGGACTTAATATCTAAACTATTAATTTTATGAGGTCAAATGATTACTAATATCTAACAAGTTGATTGATTGATTTGAAATGGTGACGATTCTAAATTTAAAAAAAAAAACAAGTAAATAAAATTGTCGAAAATAGGTTTTAAGAAAATTCAATATTAAAAACTATCTAGGGTTGTGATTTCTTCCAATATCATTTTAAAGATGAAGTGGTTATCTTAAAGTTGGGTAACATATTGATTTATTAACCTGGAACACTAAATTATGTGTAAGCCTCTGTCGATGGTCAGACACAAATACCCAGTTTAACCCAATTGAACCATATGTCTATGTCAACCAAATTATCTGGATTCATTAAGTTTAAGTTCCAATTATGGCTACCCCCGCCCGACAGGTATATTCCTATCCTGTAAGGAAATCTATTAAAGGGTTATCTATCCTCAAGGAAGATCGTGGGCTATTGAGTCTAAGGCTGAAACCTAAAATCTTTATGTCTAGTTCATTTTAGATTTACCAGATCAATTTTATTAATGGCCAGTTAATGAAAAAGCATTAAGTTTAAGACTCAATAAATAAATCTTTATATTACCCAAGCTATAATCTAACCCTTATAAAATGGTGATATTGGATTTCATCACAACCCCAGATAACTAATTTAGTTACAACACATAACTAGGGCTAGTAAAAACTTGAAAATAAAAGACATAAAGTAAAAATGCGGTAAAGTAAATGCTGAAAAGTAAATTACAATAAAATAAAATGCTAAGGTAAAAGGAATTACTTTTACTACTACTAATTTAGATATCTCCCATAAAATAATATATAAACTCGAGATAATATTACCAACCGACCAATCTGGCGGTATCCTGATTAAGTCAAATTAAGTCCAACCAGCCATTAAGGCGGTAATATTTGTCCATAAACCAGCCATAAAGGCGGAACCAAAATTAAATTACCAACCGACCAATCTGGCGGTATCCTTGATTAGTCAGGTTTAAACCAGATTAAGATTAAATTACCAACCGACCAATATAGCGGTATCCTTTTTAAGTCAATATTTTAAATAGTGAATATATTATTTTTAAGGGAGATTAATCTAAATAGCAATAGTAAAAGAATTACCTTTCACCCTAGCTGGGGAAGTTACCTCCTCATGGTGAATAGTAAAAACTGTAAAAAGTAAAGAAAGTAAATTACTATTATTACAAAAAGTAATTAAAATTATTACAAAACTAAAAACTAAAAATTAAAACGAAACTTAGAGAGAGAAGAACTCCCTATTTACATCAAAGAAATGGGAGAGAATGGTGCAATGAAATCTGAAATTTCGAGCTCTATTTATAGGCGCGGATAGGGGTCCAGCGTCGCGACGCCAGGTCCCTCAGCGTCGCTACGCCAGATTTTGTCGACGTGGCACGCTCTGGTTCGCTGGTTTGAAGATTCTGGATAAGCTGATAAGGTGACACGTGGCGCTGTGGTTGGGCTTCAATTATTGTGACACGTGGCGGCTTCTGATTGGTCGCTGAGATTCTTATCCGCCACGTGTCAGATAAGGATTAGATACTCAATTATTGATGCTGATGTGGCGATAACGTGGTGGTGACGTGGCGACGATGTGGCGACACGTGGGAAAGAGACTGTCGGCACCGTAGAATTACGACACGTGTCACTTCCTGATTGGCTGATGATGATGTGGCACAACACGTGGCAATTTTGACTTGTTGACTTGCTGACGTGGCTGATGACATGGAGACACGTAGGATGACACGTGGCACACGTGGCGATGATGACTGTCGGCACCGTAGGATGCTGACACGTGGCACGGCGCATGTTAGCAGATCGGCTGTGATGGTGACACGTGGCACAGCGCATTTTAGCAAAGTCAAACTTTTCTCAGATTCTGATTTGTGGACCCGGCGCACGTTAGCACTGTTCGGCGCATTTTAGACGTCGCGACGCGAAAGGCTTGGCGTCGCGACGCGCTTAAGACCAAAATATCCCTGTTGACGCATTTTTGTCCGTTTTTGCCCCAAATTGCCTCCAATGCTTTCCAAACTTTATTTATCTGCAAAATAACACAAAATACATCAAAATGTTCACAAAACTCGAGAAACTATACGAAATATTAGGTAGTGGGAAATAGTGATAGATTTACCACTCATCATATACCGAGTTTGTTTTGCTAATACAGAAACTTGACGAGCTAGATTTGAAGATTCAAATCTAGGTGAAACACTTTTAGGCCTTCTCTTTTATTTATGCAATAAGAAACATTTAGGCATGATGTGTTATAACTTGTCACAATGATAGCAAACAGACACAAACCTCAGACGAGAGCGAGGTTTAATAACAACACCTCTAAATTGAGGTTGGGTCACATGACAATAAACAATAAGAGTATTTTATAATATTCATAGACAAGTTTCTTTCGTAGGTCACATGGAGGGGTGATCGACACAGTTTTAGACGTTGACGCATTGTCACAACTAAACTCAACAAAGTCTACTCCTCTTTTCTCACTGGAAGACATGTCAATCTCTAACATACGATTTAGTTTATTAGTTCTACTAGAAAATATGGATATATGTGTTCTAGTATTTGCAAGTTATGCTTATAAGAATTTGACTATATCGACTAGTCATTTATTCATTTCCTCAAGGTCATCAATAATAGCATGGCTCTTGTCAAGCTTGGCTTGAATTTTATTCTTTTCTAGCTCAATTTCTTTCAGCCTCTTATTGATCTCAACATTCATATTTTTGATAGATAAGATCTCATTAAATAATTCGGTGTAAACTACCAGAAAATCATATTCATATACAGAGTCGTCGTGAGATAATTTAAAATAAGCATCGATATCACTAATGTTATCCTCTTTCTCACATACCACATTCAAATAAAATGCAATGTAATTGTTTTTCTCCTTATGAGCTTTATCATAAGTATAGCCACCTTTTGAATTGCTATGTGAGATTGTCTTAACATTTTTACCCTTTGATTTAAGATATGTGAGACACTCGGGCCTAAAATGTCCAAAACATTCACACCTATGGTATTGAATAGCTCGAGGTTTATCATCCTTCTTCTTTTTAGACTATCTCATATGATGGCTACTTTCTCTAGGTTTCTCATCCATTTTCCTATCAGTGCCAATACCACTTTTCTTCAATTTAAGAAAGTTTTTGAACTTGTTAGCAAACATTTTCAAATAAGCATATGTGAGAGTATCATCTTCATCATCATCGGATGAATCGCGTGTAACTTCTCTTGTCGTTTTCATCGTTATGTTCTTAGACTTTCTATAACCAGGAAGTTTGCTCTCATATACTTGAAGATTTCCTACGAGATCCTCAAATTTTAGGTGATCCAAATCATTACTCTCTTTAATGACTGTAATATTGGGTAAGATTCTTTCAGGTATGGATCATATAATTTTCCTAACTATCCTATTTATAGGAATAGTCTCGCATAGGTTATAGTTGGAATTAACAATATCGTTAATCTCAGCGTAAAATTCATCAAATGTTTCATCATCTTTCATCATAGCAACTTCAAACCTAGTAGCAAACATCTATTACTTTTAACGGACAAGATGCCCTCGTAAGCAGTCTGAGTGATGTCTCATGCATCATTGGCTATCTCAAACCTAAATATTCTCCTAAATTCAGATCAAACAGCAACATGAATGACGTTAATGGCTTTGTTGTTCCTATTACTAGCATCAAACTTCTATTTAGTCCAAGTCAGTTTATCTTTAGGGGAAGAGACCCCATTAACCATAACCACATGAGGTTTCCACCCGTACTCTACTGACATCTAAACCCTCTCGTCTAGAGATTTAAGGAACGCCTTCATGCGAACCTTCCAACGTAGGTACTGATGAAGTTGGTGCTTGGAGTGCCAATTCGAATTGTACATTTTATTATTTATTAATAAAATAACTATATTTTTCATTTCATACCTTATTAATGGTATTGTCATTATGAGTATTAGATTGATGTATAAATATGCTAAAAATGACATCGACCTTAGAATAGTCTTGACACTAAGTGTAAACTATTCTTAAAGTAAATATTCATGGTCGTTGGTTTTGGAATACGGTCGAATTCTCATAACCTATAATACTAGCACATGTCGTATATTGGAATTAGAGTTCCAATGGTTTAACCCTATGTATCATGAGTTTTGGAAACTCGTATAGATATGTGAGTATTCGGTGAAGAAAATACTGAATGACTCACAAGCGATTCATAATAGTTGGAAGTACACACCACCGTCAATGGGAATATCCTTGAGTCGAGTAGCATATGCAATCCTTTGACTATATGATAACATTAGTTTTGTGTGAGATCCTCCATACTTTAATGCCATGTATGTCAGAAACCTTTCATGATCTGTCATTTAGATGTTCGTTGGTTGTGGATCAATGCACTCAGTAACCAAGTGCGAAGAAAGATAGGATCTGTCGGCCCGTATATGTACCATAAGGGGTTTAAGTATCCATGTAAGTAAAGTCACGATTCTTAAAGACTTTGGCCAAAGTCGATCACCTATGGTGGATCGCATCAGTTGTAAAGAATCGTGGACATGCCGACATGAGATGTGTGCCTTGGAAACTTGACGGTGCATTCTATGTTTCCTGAGCACAACTCGGATAGCCTACGACGGAAGGATTGTTTAACATATGTGATTACCTCAACTTGTATAGTTCAGAAAGGTCGTTCATGATCTTCGCGAATTCGGAGGTGGCCGAATTGCGTACATATTAGCTGAGCTTATATGACAAACGTGTCTGAAATTAGTGAGTCCCAATATGAAGTGTACTCGTTGAGCACTTGGGTAGCCGATTTATTTTGATAAAAGATAATATTCGATATTCTAATTATCAACTAAGATAATCAAGTGTTATTGGATAACATTGATAATTTACTTTGACCTAATTGGATTAATTCAATAATTACACAAGAACTTAATTGTAAAATCATAATTATCTCTACAATTTGAGGATATTATGGTAATTGTAAATTTTTAATAATAAATGGTTTTGGCTTGATTTAATTGGATTAAAGTGGCAGACATTGAACTGATTCATTTCCTAATCATTGGCTTGATTTAATTGAATTAAATTAAAGTAGGAGACAATGAAGAGCAGTCATAGCTAATTGTATATATTTGGACAAATTAGATTAAGCTCAAATAAAAGTTGATTACAACTTTTATTAATTAAAAATAGCCTAAGTTTTGCTATAAATAGCAATATTTAGGAATGTTTTAATTACAAGTACAAGCATAAGCAAAAGCTTGAGTAAACTATACACAAGTAATTCTTGAGAGATTAGCCTAAGTTAGAGAAATATTTAGAGAAGTTTGCGAGGTCTCTAAAATATTTCAATTAGGAGAAATCAAGATTATATCTTGAAGTGAAGCTTGCTAGCATTGGAAATCAAGGTTGGATCTTGAAGTCAAGCTTACACACATTGGAGAATCTCCGACGATTTCAAAAAATGAGAGGTAGATTGGATCTTGCATCAAGCTTACTAGGTAATGTTTGATATTCTCTTAAACTATGTTTATTTGTGTATTACATGCATGATCACATAACTTAATGTTGAAATAAGGCTAATCAATTGTGTTAGGATACTTTAGAAGTATAAACACAACATGCTTATGTATTAGGTCAAAGATGTTCATGTTGGACATGAAAAATTAATAAGAGTTTGGAACTGTAAATTAAAGCTTAGAGCTATGGCTACCATTCTAAATTCACTTGACCACCTTTAGGTGAACTAGAATTGTTCATGATACATTTATAATTGGGATTCTAAAATGGTTTGTGTATTGGATTCAAAATTTACGCAAATGCGTATTTAGAATAAATTTATGTTTTTATAAAAATATTTGATATTTTGAAAAACTTGATTTTTATTTTATAACATGTGTTGATGTTGGTTTTGATGTTAAAAAATAATTTTGGATGCTTTTGAGGTGTTTAAGGAAGACCAGAAGAAACTAGGGTAAAAGACCCTAATTCCTTCAGCTCACTGGAATGTGAGCTAAAGGAAATGAAAAATTGAAAAAAAAAAGGTTGATGTTTGCGCGGTACAGTGCACGTGCTCATTGCGCGTCGTGTACGCGCACGTCAATTTTGTTTTCGTTCGTTCGGGAGCTTCCGGACTCCGATTCAGTCCTAATTTTTTCCTATACATTCGTATTGGAATATAGTATTTTATTAAATAATTTAAAATTACACCCATACTGTTGGGGTGGTGCTCAGAGCGCCAATCCGGACCGTATTTATGTATGATTCATGAATAAGAACATCCCCTTTTCCCATAATATCACTTATTTATGGTTGCACCTCTTGTTCTTATATACGTATTCAATCTAATTACTATTAGATTGAAACTGAATGTGGTTTAGTGATATGTATATATTAGACAAAAGCCCGATAATATATAATACAGTACACAGTTACAAAGGGAGTTTGTAATTGACATTGAGAAGTGTCACTGTTATATATATATATTATCAAACATAGTTCCTGGTCAAGATTTGCTAACACGGGTCGGTTAGTCAAATCCGTTGAGACCAGTACATGTCGTATATCGAGACTTTGTCCGATGGTTTATCCCAATGAACCATGAGTCTGGAGAGACTCGTATAGACGTGTAGGTGTTTATAGTGTATAAACACTGAACGGCTCACCGAAGATTCTTAATGGATGGTACACCAACGTCAATAAGAATCTTCTCGGGTTGAGTAGCATAGTGGTCCTTCGACTTGAGATACCACTGTGGATGTATGAGACATCCTCCACACTTAGATGGCAGTCACGTCACCGATCTATTTAGATCAGACCTCCGCCTGTTCGTTGGGTGTGGATCGATCCTAAGGATATCCTGTGTGTGTCAAGATAGGATCTGTCAGTTCTGTGTACAGAGCATAGGTAGTCCATATATAATTAGCAGTCTGTTAAATCTGTGGCCACAGTATACTTCGGAAGTAAGTTCCGAGTGTTATTTAGAGATTGCTAATAGATACGTCGACGAGATAATACCTATAGAGATTTGACGTTTACATCTATATCTCTGGGATTATCTGGATACCTGTGACGGATGGATTATACGTATGCCATGACCTCGACCTGTATGATTCAGCTAGATTATCCGTGATCGTCATAATCTACGGGTGGATAGATTATGGACATGAAATTGGATTTCGTGACGGATATACCTGAATCTAGAGAGTCTCAATAATGAAACATACTCGTAGAGCACTAGAGCAACAATTATAAATAATGTTGATTATTTATAAATCGTTTAAACTTTAAACGAAAAATACATGCGAACGGGCCGAACCGTCATTTCCTAATTAATGTGTATTTGTATTTAATATATGATATTATTAAATACACATTAATAAATAGTCAAATAAAGGTATTTGACATATATCATTAATATATGTATTTGAGATATTTAAAGTAAATATAATACATATGTTTGATATATTTGTATTTAATTAATTATTTAATTATTTAGTTGTTAAATGATTAATATAATTAAAATATAAATATATCACCAAATGATAAAGTTAGGAAATGATTATAAGTGAAAATGTTTGACTTTACATTAAAGGAAAATGTTGTCAAATTGATTTTGACTTCTTAAGATATTTGTTCAAAATTGTTTGAAAAATGAAAATATCTTTTTCCTTATTTCTTGCTAAATTCGGCCATACACTTAAATATAAGAGTTATATTTTTCTTAGTTGCATTTGTTGACTTAATATAAATATCTATAAAGTGTTATTTAGATATTTTATCAAGTTGATTTAATGAATTCAAATGAAATTGAAATTAATATTTCTTGTATATGCCTTTGCCAAATTCGGCCAAGGCCTTTGTGATGCAAGTATATATTGTTTTCATTTCATTGGTATCTAACCTAATACACTTTAAAAGAAAACTCCATTAATGGAAACCAAGGAAGCTTGTGAGAAAGAAAGAAGAAACCAAAGAAAGCTTGATTTTTAGTAAGTTTTTCCAACTTACTATTAGAAAGGAAAATGTTCCTTAGGATCTAGGCTTTAACATATGATGCTCTTACGTTATTCTTTCTTTATTCTTTGTGTTTTTGATGATGGAAGTTTTGGTGAAAGTGTAGAGCATGTATGATGAAGGAAGCTTATGGCTATTGTAGTAATAAGTGTTCTTTTATGGTTTTGGAAACTTTGTTGCTAATCTAGAGTTGTTGACCCACTCTTAGATGACCTAGATTTGATCTTGAGTTGTTTCATTGTGTTGAGACTTTGATTGGATGGAAGAAACATGATTGAAGTATTGGATTTAACCAATTTGGTCTAATTTGTCCAATTTGAAGAAATTGAAAAATTAGGGTTCATGACCAATTCCAAATTTGGGGCTTTTCATATATGTTGTGTATTTGGATGTGTATATGATGCATATAAAGTTTCATGTTCATTGGATTACATCTTGATGTGTTTTGATGCATGAAATGACAAAGTGCACACTTTGGCACCAAAGTGGTGCATTCGGCCAAATGAAGAAAAATGGGGATTTATGTTGCCCTTGGTGTTTTGATGTTTTGAACATGCTAAGTTCATCTTAGAAATGATTTAGAATCATTCAAAATTGATTTGATCAATTTCGGACTAAAATGGACAAAGTACCAAGTGTAAGGGCAATTCGGTAAATTCACTTAAATATGATTTATTTGAATTTTATTTCATAATTTGATTATTGGATAATTAAATAAATATGTTTATTTAATTAATCCGAGAAAAAGTTTTGAAATCGGAAAATTTGATTTTCCACCGTTTCCGCTGCGTTACCGGATTTAGCCCATAAAACCCCTTCACATACTTGATATCTATGAGTTAGATTCATTTCGCTGCGAGGGGCACCGATCCGACCTTAGGGGTTCCACAACTGCCCCGACATGTACTCTGTCCCATCAAAGAACAAATGATAATTTAAGGGTAAATACTTATCCATAATTAACGGGTTAATGATTGAAGTCAGTCTCTTATACCAATTGAAAAATTAGAATTTGTCTAAAATTTTTCTCTATGCGGAATTGTTCAACAACTTTAATTAAAACAAGTCAAAGATAGAACAATTATGATTTGAATTAAACAATCACCCTTTATTTTAAGCAGTTATAAGATAATGCAAATATATGAAAGCAATAAATAAATCAGCACCAATAATTTTATTGACGAAGTGAAAAACTCTCGTGAGTAAAAAATAACTCTGGGTATAGACTACCACTTGAATCCACTATAATGAGAAATCTTACAGCGATGATATAGTATATATTGTGACAACTTCACCGACTCGAATACCTTTTGATTGTAATAACTCGAAGAACTCCTCGTACCCGCACTAAGCAACATTCTTCATAACTTTTGATGTCTCTGCGTGAATTTTAATCAACCTTGCGAACTTGTAACGCCAAACTCTGACTATCAATATTTCCTCTTTAGAATTCTGAAGGTTTAGAAAATTGAGTTAAGGTATATATATATATATATATATATATATATAAATAGAGATACAAACATGTTGGAACCAAAGAAGATAAAGGAGGGTGCTATTTATACTTTGTTGGATCATGTGGTACATTAAAAATGATGTTGCCGGCCAGGTACATCTCCCTTTGGTAATTATAAGTTCATCAAATCTTATATTTTTATAAAACTCCGGCCGCAAAAGTAGGGGTGAAGAAAAGCATGACTGAACTTGTAAAAAACGAACCTAACTCTAATGACATTTTGTTTAATTTAAAAAATAATTGGTCAATTTTTTGAATAAAAACCGAAACAAAATAAATTAAAATATTTTTTAATTAAAAAATTGAACATAACCAAATTAATTAAATAATCTGATTTTTTGATTTTTTGAATTTAATCTGTTATATTGTTATTTTATATTAAATTTATTTGGTGTTTAATAATAATTAATTTCATAAATGTTTCTAATTCTTTGTTTTGGTTGTGATTTTTTCTTGTTATTAATAATTTAAATGATGGTTGTATCTCGTGATGGATTTTTATTTATTATGTAGTTAGTGATGTTTAGAAATTAGAATAGCTATATTGTATTTTTTAAATTATGTTATAATTTTTTATTATAATAATAATTATTATTATAAAAATTTGAAGAACTGAATTGAACCGAATGGAATTACATTAAAATTAATTATAAATTTTTTTGAAAAGAGAAAATTGAATAGTTACTTTTTTAAAAAAATCAAATAATTGTAATTAATATTTGTTTTTTTATAATAGGTAAAAAGATAACATTACATGTAGTGGAGAAGGCAGAATTCTAATTTAATAGGGATAAAATTTGATTTTAACAAAAAGTGATACACACAGTTGGGTCAAATCAAAATTATGTCATTAACAAATTAGATTAAATTAATATTACTAATTATTTAATTTTAATTATTAGTATTATTATTAAAAATTTGAAAAAATGAATTGAACCGAACCGAATTGACAATTACAAATAATTACATTTTTTTTATAAGAGAACAACTGAATAGTTGTTTTTTTCTAAAAAAAAATGAATAATTATAATTATAAATTTTTTTATAACCGAACAAAACTATGTCTACCCTTACGCAAAATAATAACATTATAGGTAGCGGCGAAGACATCACTCTAATTTAGCGGGGATAAATTTTGATTTTAACAAAAATGATACATACTCATTATTTTAATTGGGTCAAATTAAAATGATGTAATTATAAATTATATTTTTCCATCAATTATAAAAAAATATTAATAAAATTTTAAATTAAAAAAAGGATTGTCCACACTCGGCCATTGATTCGACGCCGTGAAGTGATGGGACTTTGTTCAAAGCAAAGTGCTTTGCTTTTCGGCATGTCAATTTTTTTTGCGGCTATTGGCCGATTGCCTAATGCACTCGTGCACTTTATTCGGTCTGTTTTTAATAAAATATCATGAGATATGATCACTGTTGTAATAAGACAATAATATGGGGGGGGTTTAATAATAATATATTATATTCGGTTTTGATTTTTACTTATTCCAAGTTACATTTACACACATCAAGGGAAGGATAAAAGAGTGATTCTCATTTCAGAAAATAATAAATGAATTCAAAAAGAATCATAGTGTATATTTTATTATTAAATTTTATAAAAAAATATATTTACTATAATTTTTTTTTATATTTTATTAATATATCATTGCAAAACCTTATATTTCATACATATAATTTTATAAAAATTACATTTTACAACTAATAATAAAATATTACTCCAAAATATTTCTTATAATAAAATTTTATTTTTTAATACTTATGTTTACGGCTGATTTTCGTCACAGAGGCAGTTTCAGGATAACTCCCCCGAGACAATTTTCCTTCAACCTTGAATTTTTTTGGTTATGGGGGACAAAAAACAAACTTAGTAAAAGGTAAGAAAAAACGTAAAGGTTGACAATATAGTTTTAACGTGGTTCGGCGGAGTGAATCCAGCCTACGTCCACAGGCACAAATCGATGAGGGGTTGTTTTATTGCTAAAACTGACTCGATCGACCTGTTTTGAACAAGGTCTGAACGTGGCCGAGCAGTTGAAAGAGTGTTACAAGTGATGTTCTTTCTCTTTGTTACAAGTGATGTTCTTCTCTTTGTTACAAGTTTTATGTCTAAAAGACCCAACCTATACAAATGAATCCACCCTCCTTTTATATACTCGGGAAATACACACAGTTTCTCTAACTTTATGATGACGTTCTTGCGTTGTCACCGATTGATTGACGGGCTCTATGCCCCAATACTTTCTTCGCCAAAAGTAAAACCTGACGTCTGACGGCCTGTCACATCACTCTGCTTTCTCTACTGCCACACGCAACATACTGGATCCAGCCTGTAAAGTGCTTTTGAAACGATAACACGTTTTGGAAGGAAAAGTCCAACAACTCTGATCCCGCGTCGGCCTTCAAGAGATCGGTCAAGTGGTCTGCTGAGCTTCTCAAACTATTTCTGTCATGACTTGAAGTGTCCGAGCTCATCTGCTGGTTCCAGGTGGTAAGGCCACATCAAATCGAGCTTTTGGCCAAGAGTGGTCGGCCTCGGCTCTGACGTAGCTGGCCTCTGAAATATGTACCAAGTTGCATCATCGGGTCGGTCACACTCATGAAGCCGGGTTGAGGGAGCGATATACATCTTCTGACTCTTGGTCCTCATAATGAGGTGAATTTCCCTCTCTGCCCTTACCGATATGTACAAAAGACTTAGTTGCAGAAATTCCCATCAACACCTGTCCCCTAATTCCTGGTTCCAACGAGTATACGAGTTGGTACTGGGAACTACAAAAAATCTGAAGTGAGCCGATTGGCTAACTGGTGGCTCGGCTCTGAAACAAAATACAGGACTTTCTCGGACTTCGACCAAATATTCATCGGTCATCTTCATATGTTCGGTTGTAGAATGCTGATGTTTTTTTCCAACTGTCATCCCAATTGAGCCAAATTCCTCTTTTACCCCCACGATAGCCGTCCCTCGAGAATCGCAAGCTATCATATCTTCATAAATGCCCATCAAATCAACTTCAGGGTTTCACCCCGAGCGTGCCACTTGTCAAACGCCTATGGCATTCCCGCCAAAAACTTAAATCAATCGGCCGTTCCCGAGGTAGCCAAAGGGTATTGCAATCCCAGTCGTTTATCCCATACTGATAAGACGGAGCCCAAAGATGACACACGGTGCACATCCGAAAATTCTCCTGATCCAACAGCCATAAACACACCGTGCTGATTATAAAAGAGCTGAACAAATCTTCTTTTTCCCTTTTATGAAATCCACAACTCCCTAACTGCAAAAGCTACCTTGCTCGTGAGACCAGCAGACTTCCATCCGTTCAGATCAACCGCCGACTCTTCTTCCCAAACCAAGTAAGTTTTTTACCCGACCTTCTCTCTTTACTTGTAGTTTTTATCATCGTTGTTTGGCTCTTTCAGACTTTCTACTTGCTATTATTGGTTCTTCTTATTTTCTTGGTGTGTTTATCTCCTCATTCTATGTTGTGACTCTTATTTCTGATTGGGTGTGGGATGTTCTGTACTTGTGTTCTCTGGTCGTAGGATATGTGCTGGGGTATAATGCATGTGTTTCGGGTTTTTGGTATTTTGTGTTTGGTTGTATGTGTTTTAGGGAGAGACTTGTTGTTTGTGGCTATTGTTAGGGCACTTAAAGACTATAGGCCCATATCATCGGTAGCTAGAATAATTCTTGAGCCTGTGATACTTTGAGCTGACCACTGATTGACCTTGCACCACACAACGACTGTTAGGCATGTGTCTGACGTTGTATCCTCTTCGGCCAAACCCATAGAAACTTAGTCTCCTCCTCGCTGCAAAAACCTCCTCAAGCTCAGAGGCACCCAGCGTAGAGGACTTGGATATTTACCCTACCCCTTCTGAGATAAAAAAATGACTCATATCACCAAATAGTCCCCCGAAAAGACCCTGACCCTGGAGACCTGGGCAGCTCGGCTTTAGACATGAATCAGCCTTCCACTATCACTGGAGAAGCCTTGTGTGTGCTTCGGCAACAGTACGAGGTCCCGATTGGCATAGTTCTGGATGTCCCTGGCTAATGCGATCGGGCGAGCCAACTTGACGAAGGCTCGGTTGCCCTTCTCCCTTTCTTCTTTGAGTGCGGTCTTCGGCTGCCCATCCAACCATACTTCGCGGGGATGCTGGCCATGATAAAGATCACTCCCTGCCAACTGAATTTGAACAGCTGGAGGATTCTCTCTGGTTTACATGTGATCTGGTATCGGACAAGCCTCGAAGAACCGGCTTTTGAGAAGTAGAAGAGACTCTACCAGCTGAAAGCCAACCCAAAAATACACCACGGTTGGTATTACCTCTCTTCATATGCCGACGTCCCTGCCCTCATCAAAGACCTTCCCCAAACCAATAAAAACTTCAAAGATCCCTGGTTCTGGGCTACAGACGACTAGGGACGGACCTTGTCCGCGTGTTCGGAGATGACAGAAGTCCCCGACATATTCAGAGCGGGAGGTTAGGACCAGATTTCTCAGCTTTTCTTTCTTTCTTTTATGCCAAAATACTAACTCTCTAACCTTTCTCAGCCTGCTTGAAGGATCCTCCCAAGGTTACCCATGTGGTCCGTGCTAGGATCAAGGTGGCCTGGAGCTACGCCAGCCACTGGAGGAGGGTAGTCAATGACTCTGCCTTCTTGGAGCCAGGGCTTGTCCGGAGCGCACCTCCACAGGTCTCGAGGCGGCTTAGTAGGTTTTTACTGACTTTTTGACTGATCCTCTTACTTGCTTGACCCGTAAATGACTTGAAATCTTCTAAATTTCGAACTGACCATTCTTTCTGCCTTGTACTATGCAGGAATGTCAAAGCGGCCAAAATATCTTGACCAGCTGGCAAGTGCATCGAAGAGGACCGGTCCAGACGAAATTGGATCTTCTCGGAAACAGCCAATAGTTACCGAGGCCAAGAGGAAAACCAAAGAGGTGACCCGATCGTCTGCTCAAGTCTCGATCTCCCCATCTAGGGTACTCCCGAGGACAACAACCCGACCTTCTAGCCCTCCAAGGTCTGCCAGCAAACGAAGACACCTGATCGGGGCGGGAGAGGCTAAACCAGCGGACGAGGAAGAGGAAGAACATCCTATGGTCAGGAGGCAGGCCATTTGGAGAGAAAGAAGAGCTGCAGAGGCCTCCTCCAAGAAAGGAAAAGGCGTCGTGGTGCTCGGGCCGGACGACCTTAGTGAAAAAATCTGAGAAGCCACTTCCCATCTTATACCGGCATTCAATGAATTGGCCGACGCGATTCCTGTGGAGGAGATCCCAAAATTCGAAGACTTTTCTCCCGAGAACGTGGTTACAGAGTTTTTCTCTCAGATGACTAAGGTAACAAACTTCATGTTTCTGCCCTGTAACTTTACTTGTCTGCTGTTCCGACTTTTTCCTTTCCTCATCGCAGGGAAATTATCTTATGGCCAAAAACAAAGATCTACTCATCAGCCTTTTATCCAAGGGAGGTCAGACGCAGAGGCTTCAGAGCCAGATTACCGGGCAGGAGGCCATATTGGCCAAAAGTACAGAAACAATAAAGACATTGGGGGAGGCTGCGGCCAAAGCCGCCTCGCAGAATGAATCCCTCCGCAATGCTTATGCTCTGGTCAGGGAAAAATCGGAGACTGCTAAGAAGGATTTGGAGGCTGCCAAAGTGGAAAACAATCGTTTGAGGTGGGAGACGTCAAACGTCGAGTCCAAAATCAAGAAATTAACCGAGGAGAGAGATTGGGCTTGAAATGAGTTGAGGAAAAAATAAACAGAGCTGGAAGGTGAGCGGGATGCCATCAGACTTGAGGGGGTCAGTGATTGTGCCGAAATCATTCCGTTGGTGATGTCTGGCTTAGACATGGGGCCTATCCATGCGGCAATCCGATTCTGCCAAGGAGAGCTCTCAAAGGAAGAGTTCCAAGAATGGCTTCATTCTCCTCTAGAAGACGTACATGATCCTGAGCCTATTTCATCAGTACCAATGTCCTCGGCTCCTAAAGAGAATCGACATGAGGCTCCTACCCCCGAAGTGTCCGAGGCCGAAGTAGCAGCCCCTCTTGCCTCCCAGGATGAAGTCATTGCCCTCTCTCCCGATGCCGAGCATGCTCAGCTGCCATTCTCGCTTATTGAAGAAGAAGTTGCTACCTATGCGCGGGCTGATCAGTAAAGGGTGACCCGAATGAGGCCCTATGTAAATCCAAACAATATACTTTTGTTTGTAATCACAACTCTTCTCTTTAACACTTATCTCAGATGCTTTTGTTCTTCTTCTTAGACTTAGCTTATTTTGGCTTCAGATTTTCTAACTTGCCATTCCACATCTTGTTGTGACCTTGCACTCGACCAATTTGAGTTGAGCCTCGAGGTGATGATCTGTTCCCGAGCCAAGATCAAATGCTTTCGGTGGGACGTAAAACGACCCCGAGCTGAGAAGAACACTTGGCTCTGGGGGAATGTTGCGTACCCATACCAAAGAGATAGACTCGGTGGGATTCACCACAACCCCGAGCTGAAAAGGACATTTGGCTCTGGGGGGAATGTTTCGTCCCCATACCAAAGAGATGTACTCGGTAGGATTCACCTCAACCCCGAGCTGAAAATGACATCTGGCTCTGGGGGAATGTTACGTCCCCAGACCAAAGAGGTGGACTCGGTGGGATTCACCCAAACCCCGAGCTGAAAATGACATTTGGCTCTGGGGGAATGTTACGTCCCCAGACCAAAGAGGTGGACTCGGTGGGATTCACCATAACCCCGAGCTGATGGAGCAGAGCATCGGCGGAACGAATCCAGCCCCGAGCTGATGTAATATTTGCATCGGCAGAACAAATCCAGCCCCGAGCGGGTGGAACATTTGCATCGGCAGAACGAATCCAGCCCCGAGCGGGTGGAATATTTGTATCGGCGGAACGAATCCAGCCCCGGGCAGGTGGAACATAACAGACACGGCGTAACGAATCCGGCCCCGAGCTGGTGGAACATTTGCATCGGCGGAACGAATCCAGCCCGAGCGGGTGGAACATAACAGACACGGCGGAACGAATCCGTTCCCTAGCTGGTGGAATATTTGCATCGGCGGAACGAATACATCCCCGAGCAGGTGAAATATTTGCATCGACAGAACGAATCCAGCCCCGAGCGGGTGCAACATTTGCATCGGCGGAACGAATCCAGCCCCGAGCGGGTGGAAAATTTACATCGGCGGAACGAATTCAGCCCTGAGCGTGTAGAACATTTGCATCGGCGGAACGAATTCAGCCCCGAGCGTGGAACTTTTGACACTTACACGGGGGAAGATTTTCAACCTCTGAGGCTCTATGGGTCCTGGCGCGGGCGTCCACTTGCCAGACCAACGAAAATAAAAAATTGGAACAAATTAAAGTTAATAATAATAAAAAATGGAGGTGACTTAGCACATACCCCATGCAAAAATCACAAGCAAAAAATAGCAACTCGGATGCTCTGAGGCAGCGTCCTGCCCGAGTCCTCCAAAATACAATTCTGAACCTTACAATTCAGTGTCCTGGCTAACTAGGCTACGGATACGCCGATCCGGGCGGTCAGGTAAATCCCCACGGGGGCCATGGACACCCCGCGTGTGCCTTTTCTGGGTGGTTCTCAACGGGACTCACCAGCCGACTCGTAGGGGCAGAAACCTCGCTAAGTCCTTTACCCGAGACTCCTGTAAGCAAGGGTACCATTCGGCCAAACCCAAGCCAGGTGGTCTGATGGTACTCAACGGGACTCACCAGCCGACTCGTATGGGAGAAACGTCCATAAATCCGGTTTACCCGAGATTCTTGTAATCAAGGGCGCCATTCGGCCAAACCCAAGCCAGATGGTCTGATGGTACTCAACGGGAATCACCAGCCGACTCGTAGGGGGAGAAACGTCCCTAGGTCCGGTTTACCCGAGACTCATGTAATCAAGGGCGCCATTCGGCCAAACCCAAGCCAGATGGTCTGATGGTACTC
>SKCR01047797.1:0-39497 GCA_019454045.1 Zanthoxylum bungeanum
GACCTATGATTATGAAATGATAAAGTTATCAGTGAAACCAGTGTTTATTTCCATAATATTGGGTCTCTCTCTTTTTCTTGCCGTCGTTTTGCTTTCTCCTTACACCAATTTCCTTTCACTTTCTCCTACTTTTTCAGCTTCACCCACGTAAGCAACTTTTTTTCTCTTAATATTTTCACCCCATTATTTTATTTTTATTTCATATTAGCGTACAGACAGAAGAGAGAGAAAAATATTATTTTTTTTTCCTTTTTTGTTTCTGTGTTTTCAAGTGCTAGCGTCTTGCAGTTCAGCATTTTGCATTGTTTTGGTTGCTGGGTATTTTTGTTTTTTTTTTTTTTTTGTTTTTTCTTCTGGTGGTGTGAAGATAGATTAATATATTGTATTGGATGTGAAAGATATGTTAATTTTGATTGTATTGTGTGATTTTTGGATTGGTGATTATGAATTTCATTTGAAAACTAATGAATAGAAATATGATTTTTTCCCTTTTAATTGAAATATGATTTGTATTTGTGTAGACTGGAATCTGATATATGGAGTGTGAGGAGATTGGTAGAGTGGAGGCCTTGTAAATGGTGGCTTCAAGGGCATTTGACTCGTAAATAGTTCTTACTCTACTTCATTGATTTTCTTTGCTTTATTCTTAAGTTTTTGGACTTTGGAAAAATATCTATATTTTTCAAGCCATGAATTGGTAACAAATATGCAGTATAATTCATGTACAGTGTAATACACAAAAAAAAAATGTTTTGTAAGTCAGTAATTAGTGTTAAAGTTGAAATTGGGTTTCATATGCTTGATATGAAGTTATGGATAAAAGGCTCCAGTACATTATTTGAGGTTGGGATAGGGTTAGAGTTGACATTAGGTTTAAGGGCTCTTGTTGATTTTTGATAGCCTGAGTCAATTTTAATTGACTATCATTGCAGACAATTGCATTGGTTTTTTGTTGAAATCCTGCAGCTTTGCCAGCGAAGAGTAATGGATATATCCGCGTGGATTGCTATGGCGGCCTCAATCAGATGAGAAGAGATGTGAGTGTACATTGGATGTTTTTGGCAGCAATTTTCAGATTCATCTGAAATATTCTTATTACTTTGCTGCTTTGCTAAAGATGGGACCTTGTTAATGACTTGTGCAGCTGTGTGATGGTGTTGGTGTTGCTCGTTTGTTAAATGCAACTCTGGTGCTGCCAAAGTTCGAAGTGGCTGCATATTGGAATGAATCAAGGTGATTTGGGGTTTTGTTTATGTTCCATAATTAATGGTGTTGCTTGGGAATAAGAACTTTTATAAAGATCAATATTCTTAACTTGCATATTGGAAATTTAGAAGCCATAAAAAGTGTAAAGTATGTAGTTTCTCTCGCTGCCTTTTTCTTCTTTAGCTTGATTGAAAATATACAGATTTTAGTTCTGAAATTTGTTTCATTATTGTTTTAACTTGAAAAGTACAGTTATTGGTGGTAATAATGTATTCTTTTGTAATTGAAGTTGCAAAGATACTTTGGCCATAATCGATGGTTCTGCAGGTTTCGTTGTGCTAGCCAAGGAATTAAATACAAATGTTTTCAGTATGATTCTTATTGTACTCTTAATATGTTCCATCTTAGTTGTTTTTTGAGTTATTTCACGATGTTTATAGCTATATAACATCATACAGTGAAAGGCTAATGAGTTATCAAGTTCATTTAAAGATCCCATTTTTGTTCTTCTATACAGATGGCATTCTTTTAACTCTTTTACTTTACCTCAGTGATTTTGCAGATGTATTTGATGTCGACTACTTTATTCAACAGATGAATGGCTTTGTTAAAGTTGTTAAAGAATTGCCTCCTGAGATTTCATCTAAAGAACCTTTTCATGTAGATTGTAGCAAACGGAAAGGGCAATTTGATTACATTGAAAGTGTCCTCCCATCCCTGATGGAACATCATTATATCTCACTGACGCCCGCAATGAGCCAGAGAAGGGACAGGTATTTTGTCGTATTTCAAGTTTCCTTTCTTCTTTACTTCAAAGCTTGTTGCTGTGGACAAGTACTGTTCTAATTATCTCTGAAGCTTGTGCTTGTATAACATCCTACAGGTATCGTAGGTATGCAAAAGCTGCTCTTTGTCAAGCTTGCTACAGCGCGTTACGTCTTACTAGATCCTTAGAGAAGAAAGCCTCTGAGCTTCTTGAAGCTATACCCAAACCTTTTCTCTCACTTCACCTTCGGTTTGAACCAGATATGGTCGCCTACAGCCAATGTGAATACCAAGGCCTTTCTTCTGCTTCCATGCAAGCAATTGAGGCTGCAAGTGGCGATAGAAAACCATGGACTGGAGAGGTAGCCCGTATCTGGAGGAAACGGGGAAAATGTCCTCTCACCCCCAATGAAACAGCCCTCATACTCCAGGCACTTTCCATCTCTACAAACACAAATATATATCTGGCTGCCGGTGATGGCCTGATGGAAATGGAAGGGTTAACATCCGTTTACACCAATGTAGTTACCAAGTCTGTCCTCCTTACCGGTGAGGATTTCACAAGCATGCATGGAAACACAAAAGCTGCCTTGGATTATTATGTATCTATTAACAGTGATTCATACATGGCTACATATTTTGGAAACATGGATAAGATGGTTGCTGCGATGCGTGCTTTTAAAGGGCTGTATAGAACTCTTTTCTTAAGCAGAAAAGCATTTGCAGAGTTAACTTATCAAGGCTTGGAGGGGAAGGAGTTGATACAAGCCTTATGGAAGGCACACAGAAATGATTTTGCCATGGGACGAGGGTCTGCTTTGCCCGACTGCTTTTGTGAATTTAAGCTGTGATTTCATGTTCTGGGTTTAACCTTTCTTCGCTATTTATAATGTTTTATTAATCTTTTTTCCCCTAACATTGATTTCACAACAAGATTGAAGGCATTTATTTGTATCCTAGTTGACAGATTTGTAATTTTGAGGTGGCTTGAGTTTCTCAAACATTAGATGTACTTTCCGGAAATTAATCAAAATGAAAACACTTAATTGATTAGTGATCTTGTGCAATGTTTGTTATGTATCACTGTTCTGAAATTTACTTTTTTTTTTTTTTTGTTGAATGAAGAGGAAAAAAAACCTTTTTAATCGCGGCTTAGGAACTTCAGTGGACAGTTTGATAGGACCTAATGGGTATAATAAGAAATATGAAAGGATAAAATAGTCATTTTAGTTATTTAGGGGTTTAGATATATACATTAGGGTGTTTTGTTTGTTTTCATTATGCCATGAGATTTGTGAAAATTGAGAATTGAGATTGGAGGGGAAACCTTAAAGGCTGCCAACACCTCATTATTGTTGAGTACAGGCTGGTGAAACGATTTCACCTTCATCTATCATTATTATCTCATTTCAATTTAATTTCCATTAATAGAAGTATACTTTGGATTATGTTTTTTGGTGTTATTTGTGTGTGATTTGGAGGTCCCAACATTTGATATCAGATCGTTTGATCATCTCCATTGTGGTGTCTGATTGTTGAAGGAAAACTATTAGGGAAAGAAGAAGTTGTTTAGAGGAAAAAAAATATATACAAAAACCCTAATTGCCACCACCCTCCACAGCCACCATCGTCGTCAATCAAGAGCCCCGTTGGACTCAGAAGACATCGGCGATCAGACTCTCGCCATCGCCGTCGCCAAACCCCCATATCCACCGCGACAGCCACTGTAATTATGAATCGCCGTCATCGATCAAGCCCACCAGGAGTCTCCAGCTAAATTAGTTTATAGGAATTCCAGCTAAATTAGGTTATATACAACAAAATGGCTTTGTCCAAGATTACATTGACATGTTTGACTGTTTAGCGAGCTCAGTATCATACACACACGAGCATTATTTACCTAAAATCTTCATCAATGGATTGCAGTATGAGTTGCAATATGAGGTTCGAGATGACTTAAAATAATTGAGGGTAATTGATCTTGAAAGGGTCAAAAAATTAGTTTTGGAAGCGGAAGAAGAACTAGCAGAATTAGACAAATTGGCGGACATCAAAAAGCGAAGAATGATGGGTTCACGCAAATCCGAAAGATCCCTAACCGGTAATGGACTTACGTACTAGTTAGATGTTGGGGGATTGAATAGAGTTAGGGAATATCCTTAGAAAAAGTCTGATTCAATTTTGGAGAGGATGCGAGAGACAATAAAGGAACCAAGAACTAATTCTGATATTCACATTGATGCTCCATCACGTCAACAGAAAAGTACTGGTCTGATACCACTTAGGGAGAGCCACATGAAACAATCTGAGAAATTTTTAAATGGCCGACTGGAAAAATTCAGACAACTTTCTGAGGTGGAGTTTCAGTTTCAACGAGATAAGGGTATTTGTTTTAGATGTGATGAGAGATTTTCATCTGAAGCATGTATGTCAAACTAAGAAGGTTGAATCTGTCGATGACGAGGATTTTATCCCCATGGATGACAGTGAAGCAAGTAATAAAGTCGAATGTAATTAGATGAAGAGTGAAGAACTCGATGTAGTGGAGTTTGTAGTCGTTGAGGATGAGGATCGTGCCCCCTAAGGCGATTGAGGTTTTAAAGAAACAAGAGCATGCTAAGAATGAAGAACCATTGCGATTTGTGGAATTAGTGGAGAAAGACAATAAATCAGATCCGTTTGTTATTCCTCAGGTGAAGAAATTGGACGTGCTAGTTGTGCATTTTTTAGGTTTTGTTAGTGGATTCGTTTTCTTGGGATCAGTTCTGCAAGGGATAATTATGGATTCTTATCAATCAGTTGAATCAGTTAGGAATCTGGAAGAAGCTTGAAATTCCATTTGCACAATGTCATTCAAGCTTGAGAAATCATTTGAGGCGATCTTCCTATCCGCACTCTCACATTGAGGACAACGTGTTTTCAAAGAGGGAGTAATGATAAGACTCAATGGGTATAATAGGAAATAAGAAAGGGTAAAAGGGTCATTTTAGTTATTTACGGTTTAGGTTTGTTTTCATTATGCCATGAGATTTGTGAAAATTGGGAATTGAGATTGGAGAGAAAACCCTAATAATGCTGCCAATATCTCATTATTGTTGAGCACGGACGGGTGAAATGATATCACCTTCAACTATCCTTATTATCTCATTTCAATTTAATTTCCATTAATAGAAACACTTTGAAGAAATTTCAAGTATTATATTGACAAATCTAAGGTTCAGCGAGAAATTTGAAGGACCGTTGATTAATAAATTTATTTGGTGGTCAAGGCTAATCTTGAATTTTACTCTTGTGCTGATCCAAATTTAGGAATCGATATGGCAGAGAAGTAAAGCCAAGATGAATGGGGTTTATGTTTGAAGACAATAAGCAAAGATGAATGATGCTCAAAGTAGTCATATAGGTGATGACTGATGAGAACGGGGAATAAGATACTGTTTGGTATGATTTTTAGTAGAGGTAAAATAATTTTTTAATCCTAAAAGTTTTTTTTAAAATTTTTGATGACGTTTGATTGCATTTTAAATAGAGCTTTTGAGAATTTAAAAAATTATTTTGTCTCTACTAATAAAAACTCAAAATTTGGGTTTTTGTGAGTAGAGCTTGAAAAATTCTTTTAAAGATTTAAATTGTCTATAATACCCTTATTTAATTTAACAATATTAATTCATTTCTTTCATAACACAGCTTAAAAAAACTTGTTCAATAAAATAATTTTATAATGTTTAGTAACAACTCTCATTCACAACCAAACACCTAATTTTTTTTTTTTTTTTTTCTAAAAACTCTATTAATAAAAGCTTTACATAAATTTTATTTTAAAAATTATACGAAATGGACCATAAGATTTATTTAAGTCGAAAGTTAAAAAAAAAAAAAAAAGGAAAGTTGGGTGAACAAATTGGCTGTCCACTACAAAGGTAAAGCCCAAGGTGAAACGGAATTTAATGTCTCCAAAACTGTTATAAAAGTGAAGGCTATCTTTAACGAATTATTTCCTCTAAAATAAAAAAAATGTGCCATTTTTTTTGCTCTTAAAATGGGAGTGGACGTATTTTCCTTCAAAAATGAAAATACGTGGGTACAGTGAAGCGATGTATGAAGTGAAAATTTATCTTGAAATCTATAAATTCAAGGAAGATGAACAGAGAAATGCACAACCAACCAAAATCCAATTCGATCAAATCAACACAATTCAATCTTAGAAATCTTTTAGTCAGATTCAATTTTAACACCAAAATCATTTATGCTGCAGTTTCATTCCGTTACTAAAGTACTCAGTTTTATTAAATTCATGTTCAATAGAAATTTTATTTCTAACAATCGGTTATGTTTGGCGAACTTATAAGTTTAACTTATATTCTCAGTACAATACTTATAAAATAATTTGTATTCTCAATTAATATTGGTTAATCTCATTTTTTCTTTCAAGACAATCTCACTTATTTCTCTTCTATAGAATATTCTTAATAGATATTTAATTATTTATGGCATTCAACACAAATAACACAGGCTAATACCTTAATTGGGTAGCCAGTAATTTCAAAGTTTAGTTGTGTGTCAAAGTCAAATCAGACATACATAGGTGGCCATGATGTTGGCCAAATTCTTGCCTGGTTTTAACAAACTGCTCTACCGTTATCTGTTTTAAAGCTGATTCATCACAAACCCGAGATGCATTAACAGATATTCGTTCACTTTCATCTAATTTCCCCAGGAAAAATAAATAAAAAATAATAATAATAATAATGCACTTTCCTTTTAACTTTTGTGTCAAAAATCACAATAGAAAAATCTCTCTCTTATGATGCAAAAGGGTGCACGTATTGGAAGGGAAAATGTTAAAGGCTGTGATATAAAAGAGTGCAAGTAACAGAAATCAAATTGCAGTAGTCAATACTCAAACAAATTAATTCCCATTTCCCACCCTTCAAGGATATCTTTTGTAAGACATCTCCTCCCCCTCACGTTTTGTTTTGTCCATACAGGCCAGGGGAACTGTTTTTCTACCGTAAGGTTTTTCTTCTATAAAATCCAGCGGCGCAAGTGAAGGAATCCTACATGATCCCCTTTCTTCTTGCAATGAGGCTCTTGGTCTTGGCGCTTTTGATAGCTTTGATGAGCAGAACTGCCTGCGTAGTCTATGGGGATATTGGTACTGCAACATCTTATAGCCCACCATATATACGTGAGTAAACTTCTCCTGTGGAGGCCATCAATCTGCAACAAAAATCAACATATTCTCTGAGTTTCTCTAATTTCTTCTTCTAACTCTTGCAGCAACCAGATGCTATGGAAATAGACAAGACCAATTCCCACCTACCAAGTTATTTGTTGCAGTGGGTGAAGGGTTGTGGGATAATGGAGCTGCTTGTGGAAGGCGCTATAAAATGAGATGCCTCAGTGGAGCTGGTCGACCATGCAAACATCAAATCATCGAAGTCAAAGTGGTGGATTTCTGCTCAAACACACCCTGCCCGTCTACAATACAACTGTCCACTGATGCCTTTGCAGCCATTTCCCACCATCATGGCAAAAAGATTAACGTGGAATATATACAGTACATCTTTCTTCATTTTCAACATTCTTGTTCAAATACAACATAACATGCCTGGCATTAACCACATTCTCTTCCATCTCTGAAAATATCAAATTCTTGCAGGATTTGAGCAAGTACCGCAGGAGAGCAAGAGCATTCCAACTTCTGCATTTGTGTATAACATCACCATAAAGAATAACATAGAGAACTATCTATTGTGATGCATGGGGTTTGTTTCATGTCCGTATGATTTTGAAAATTAACTAAAGTTGTATCATGATCAACAGCTGTCAGTCATGAGAATTACTGGAGTGAAGGCAAATACCATATTTGTCATATAGTTTCATATTATACACAGTTATTATTGGTTAGTAAGAAATCCAACTAATTCTGTAAAGATGCATGATAGAGGACACCTGTCAAAGAAAGGAGTTCCTGAACAACACACTTGTGATCAAATGTACACGTAAAATGAAATTGAAAGAATTCTTTGTACCCATATTTGACGTGTCCTAAAGAATTTTTGAGATCAGTGTTGTGAGGTACTCAAATGTTTTCGGAAAACTTAAATCCATGTTCTATGACAACATATGATGAAAAAAACCTTAGCTTTATAAGATCATGTCATAAACAATTTCACAATCAGTCATATCAGAAGTAACAAAAGGAAACCACATCACATACCTCCAAGCAGTCATGCATGGGTTAGTATCCTAAAAGCATGCACTATTGCCTTTGGTGTATGAAATTAGGGGGCTAACAAGAATTTATCTTCATCGAATTTCACTGAACTGCCTGCCAAGTTCCACATAATATTAGCTCATTAACACAAGGTGCTATTCCAATCACAGATTATATAATACAGATTATAGAGAGTTTACCAACCATATCTTTTCCTTTAACATCTTGGAGAATGGAATTGAATCCTCATTTTTCGCGCCCACAACTAGAAGTTGCCTAAAGCAAACATCCAGAGACACATGTCAAGAAATAAATCATTTAGGAAGACTCAATTGTGAGGCCAATCAAAGATTGTGTTCTGTTGCTTCGAACGATACTGGATGTAGTTTCTCAACATTAAGGAGACCTTGTACATCCAGATTGGCTTTTACACTTTTGGTCGTCAACTAAGGTCTGCAAAATAAGTGGAGCCTCAGAGGTCATTCCCTGAGGCAGACACTCTCTTATAACTTCTGAAAACATGACAGCAATTTGGAGTTCTTGTTCATTCAAATTACAGGGAATAAAATTTTTCCACTCCTTTGATCTTCCTTCCAAACAAACACCATGTAGCAGGGCAGCAAAACATACGGGATCTTGAGAAAAGACATTACTCATCATTTTATCATGCAATTGCAAAGCAACTTTAACCATTCCATGGCAGCAAAGGCAGATGATGATTGAATTATAGGTGGCAGCTATATGACTCCATCCATTGGATATCATCCTTTCAAAAAAATACAGAAATATAGAGTTTATTTTTCCCTCAAACTCATTGTCAGAAACTGTTGGTGCATTATTTGTAAATCCATTTACTAAATAATGGAAAGTAGCATCATTAGGGATGCACTTGTTTGTCAGCATTAGTTCAAAAAAGGATGCAGCTTTCGCAAGTTTTCTCAGCTTACAAAAGCCGCCAATGATTATGGTGTATGTGACTACATTAGGTACCAAACCATGAACCTGCATCTCTTTAAAGGTTTTCTCTGCTCTATCAGAGTCTCCAATGCGGAAAAATCCGTTAATTAAAGCAGTGTATGTAACAACATTTGGCTTGCATTTCCGTTTCACCATCTCTCCAAACGTCCTCAGTGCACCATCCAAGTCATGCTGTTTAACATAGCCATCTATTATTGTGGAATATGTGAACTCATCTGGGTGATGCCGCTTCTCTATCATTCTATTGACACATGACAGTGCATCTTTCATCAATCCAAATTTGCAGCAACCCTTTATCATGGCATTGTACCCTACAACACCAGGATCCATACCCTTTTCAATTGTTAGTTCAAATAGTTTCTTTGCCTCATCAAGATCACCATTTCTTATGAAGCCATCTATTAATGTTGCATAAATATAGGCATCAGGTTGTACATTATGGTCAAGCATCTCTGCAAGCAGGATCTTTGCAGCAGGAAGCCTGCTTTTCTTGCAAAAGCCACTCATCAAAACATTGTAAATAGCAGCATCAGGCATCTCTCCCCTCTCCACCATTTTATCTCTAATTGTCATCGCAACATCCACCTCCCCCCCAGCAACAAGTCCATGAATAAGAGCTCCATATGTGAACAAATCTGGTTTATGTCCTTTTTCTGTCATCTGAACAAGCAAATCTGATGCCCTAACATATTCCCCTAGTTTGTAATATAGATGTATAAGAGGAGTATAACTAAACTTATTTGGCTCCAGCCCTTTCTCCATTGCCCGTTCTAGAAGTTCAACAGCTTCATCAACCTTACCATCCCTACACGACCCACTAATCAAAATATTATATGTAACAATATCAGGCTCACAACCACTCGCAATCATCAACCTAACAGTCTCCTCCGCTTCAACCTTAAAACCATGCTTATATTTAGCATCAATGATACTATTATAAACCCGAACATTAATATTCAAATCCCTCTCTTTCATTTCCATCACAAGCTCATCAATTCTCTTAAAATTCCCTTTCTTGCAAAATCCACTTATAATTGTACCATAAGTCTCTAATGTCGGCAAAAACCCCTTCATTTTCAACTCCCTAAATAGCTTACTAGCATTTCCAACATCACCTTTCTTGCAATACCCATCAATAAGTGTATTATAAAACACGATATTAGGAATACACCCCTTTCCAAATTTCTCCTCAATCAGTTTTTTACCCTTTTCAACCCTACCTTCTTGACACAAACCCCTCACCATAATACAAGTACTATAATCATCCAAACCACCATCTACTTTACACATTTCATCATACAATTTATGCGCCATTTCAAACTTTTTACACTTCACTAACAAATTAAGCAAAGAATTACAAGTAAACACATCAGGCACACTATTATATAGTGCAAACAAATTATTATACAAGTCAATAGCTTTATCAACCAACCCAGAATCCGCATAAGCCCGTATAACAACACTCAAAGCTTCATGTGTTGGCTTTAAATCATCTAAATTCATATTTTTTAAAACCAACTCAATCTCCGAGAACACTCTAAACCTCGCTAATAGCTTCAAAAACGAAGAACACGCGTACCCGTTAGAAAAAGAATTCGGGCATTGTTGTTTCGAGAGCCAATCAAAGAACTTTAGGCCAAGTTCTGGGTCACGAATTCTATCAAACACGTGGTGGGCAATTTCTGAAACGGGGGTTTCTTCATCAGAAAACCGAATTTCGAGAGACTGGTCGTATTGCGGGTGTGTTTTGAGGATTTCAATGGTTTCATTGACGAGTTTCTTGATGTGGGGTGTTAAGGTAAATGGTGAAGAAGCAGAAGAAGATGGTTTTTGATTTTGAAAGGGTTTAATGCGAGACAGGAGTGTTTTAGACATAAGAAACAGAGATGGTTGAACAGAACCTGGAGGTTTTTTGTGTTTGTTTTGAGAAATTATAGATGATTGAAGTCGAAGAATTCGGACACAAACACAATGATTTTTATCCAACTAAATAGCTGTTCGAGTTTGAATTTGATTGATCATATTTTGAGGGAAGTATTTTTAACATTTTTACTATTGTTCATGTTTATCAATTTTATAAGGTTGTTTTTGAAATTTTACAAGAAGATTTTAAAGGTATTAGAGCATCTCATCCAGTAGGAAATTCACGTCAATCTCGAATAATATTATTTTACTTAATTTTTAAGGGGAAAAAATGATGTCTTATATAGACCCGGCCGGCGGTTCGGTTCCGGTTCAGAACCGAACCGAACCGGCCGATTTCCGGTTCCACAAGTGTGGAACCGGAACCGACCGATTCGGTTCGGTTCCAAGACTTTTTTTTTTTTAATTTTGAAAATTAATTAAAATAAATGAGATTAATTTTATAAATAAAATTTTTTTATTACATTGAAGAGCTTGAGCTTAAATTTTTAAAAATTTAAGTTGCCTACGTATCCTCTATCCTCCAAGGGTGAGAGGAATCAAAGCTCACGTAGTTCCATTACAAGTTTAAGACATATCCCATTTGTAAATTATAATTTTACAATTATCAATCATCATTATCAGTTGATCCTTCGGCTCCGGTTCCGCTTGCACTTGTTGCAGAAGCATTATTGAACAAATCTTCAAAATCATCGGGGGCATCTTCTTGTTGTCTCAGATCAGCTCGAGTCTAATCATCCACACAAGCTGTTGCTTCTAGAGTGCTTGGATGTAATGAAGATCGCCTAACTTCCAATATATTACCTTCCAAGCTGAAGACTTGCTCAACCGCAATGGTGGAAATAGGTGCTGCCAAGATCTCTTTAGCAATAATAGATAAAACATGATATATATTTTGATGCCGGTTCCACCATTCAAGGATTTTAAAATTTTTACTGCATAAACTTTCATTAGAAAACTCAAAATTTGTAGATAAATAATTATCTAATTCAGGGTTATTAGTTGTCGTATCCCTAGATTTTTTATTTCGTTGCAATAACCAACGATCCCTTGCGCTAAGTCTTGTTTGAATTACCGGTTCGCTACTACTAGATTGACCTAATGTTCCTAAGTTATATCTTACAATATAATCATTAAATAAAATAATTAAATCACTTCGTAATTTCGTCATTATGCTCGTAATATCAACATCATCTAATATTCCTAAATAACCATAGTAAGCTTGTAAACCACCATTCAAACCTTCTAATTTAAATTTAGGATAAAAAACAGCAGCAATAAGATAAAGTAAAAAAATTTCTCTAAAATAATTCAACCATTTTACCTTATAATGGCTTCGAGCAAAACAATATCATTAGGGTCGTCACTGTCAACATGCTCATCGAGAGTGCCAACAATATTCAAACTCCCAAGAAGAAATAAATGTGTTGTAGGATAATAAACACCGCTAAAAACTAAAGTAGCATCATTAAAAACTTTTAAAATATATAAAAAAAATTCACAAATATCCCATTGACTAGGATAAAGTGTGATATTTTGAACATGTTGAGAAAAAAAAACTACATAATGCATCTTTGTATTGAAATACTTGACATAAAAGAAAATAAGTAGAATTCCAACGTGTTGGAACATCTCTTGAAAATTTAATCGGTTTAATACCATTTATTTTACAAAACTTGGTCCATTCTCTCCTAACTTGAGAATATGACCAAATACAGTTAAGTGCCGTTTTAATTGGATCAAGGAAATGTGATAATAATTTTAGTCCGCCTTGCACACATATGTTAAGGATATGACATGTACAACGAATATGAAAAAATCGACCCCCTAAATTTGGTTCACATAAGGATTTTAAATCATGAATGGATGCAGTATTTGCAGATGCATTATCAAATCCAATTGTTAAAATTTTTTCTACTAAACCATATTCATCAAAAATTACCTTTATCATTCTATAAATATTATGTGCAGTATGTGGGTTATCAAAAACTCTAAATGCAATAAGTCTTTTTTGCATGGTAAATGATGCATCAATCCAATGACAAGTCATACCCATGTATGAGTGTGTTTGTCAATGGTCACTCCAAATATCAGAACATATAGAAATACGACATTTCATCTCTTTAAATATTTCATTTAAAATAATTTTACCATCTTTATATAATTTGAAAATATAACGTTTTGTTGTGTTTCGAGTCATTCTACATGCAGCATGGTTTAAAGCATTATGCACGTAATTAGTAAAATGAAGTTTTTCACCAAAGCTTAAAGAAAGATGTGCCATACAAGTTAATTTTGCAAATTCTTCTCTATTTTTTTGCATCAGAATATTTAAATAAATCTACACTACTCGTACCTCTAAATGAATTGAGATTGAGAATAAGAATATAAGATTATAAGAGAATTGTATTGAAGTAAGATTGAGAATAAGAGAATTATAGAAAATGAGAGAATTGAAAATTTGGTGTGATGAAATTATGAAAAATGAATCATATTTATAGAATTATAGAATTTTTTTGATACCAACAATGCCCCTAAATATAACTGTTTTATTACCGTTATTAGGGGGTACATTAGTAATTTATATTTTAAATAATAAAAATAAATTTTATTTTATTATTATTTTTTTATTTGGGCAGGGAGCCAAACGCTAGTAGCCGTTGGGGGTAGGGTTCCTGTTGGAACCCTACGGTTCCAACAGGAACCGAACCGTTCGGTTCCGGTTGGAACCGCCGAACCGGTGGAACCGTACGGTTCCACCGGTTCGGACCAGTTCGAGTTGGGGTCGAACCCCAACCGAATCGATCGCCTTATGGTTCGGTTCGGTTCGGTTCCGAACCGGAACCGTGGCCGGGTCTAGTCTTATACATAAATCAATATTAATACAAAGATCAATCAATTAACATTGTAATATCTCTGTAATAAAATATTTTATATTATATAAAAAATATATATATGAAGATTGTTGAAACAAATTATCACACATAATTCCATAAATTAAAAATGATATCACTTTTTATGATAAATATAAAGAATAATATAGGAATCATTGTGGGGAATGCTTATAGATTTTCCATTATAATCTAAAATTATGATAAAAAACTATTTAAATATTACTAAAAAATTCCAATTGTTATAAAAATAATCAGTTCAAAATAAATCATAACATACAAACTTAAACAAATTAATCCTAACTGAATTTTTGGCTGAACCTAACTAGGATTACTAAAAATATGAAACAGATTTGCACAAGCAAATCCATATCCAATCCATAATGCATAATAGTTTATTGTTTTTGTGTGCGTGTAAATAATAACAATAATGGCAAGTTTACATCAAATCACACATCCAAAGACACATCCTCAACATAATAAAAAATATTAATAAATAAATAAAAATCAGAAAAATTAAATAATGTAAGGATGTTTATTGAACTCTGATGACAAAGCATAAAAGTTATTTTTAAAAAAAAAAAAAAATACAGTTGATCTATTCACAGTGTTGCACAAAATTTTGTATGTTGGGAAGCTTCAGCAAAACTTTTAGACTTGAAGCATAATAAGGTTATGAGCAACTGATCAGAGGTATTGATTCTCCAAGTGTGAAGCTCAGGAGGCTTTTAATGAGCCCTTCGATATAGCAGAAGCTTCAGAAGTAAATTACATATCGGGGCTGCTTTATCCGATGAGCTCTTCTCAGTAGACTTTAAAATAAACTCCTATCCTGCACAGGAAAGAACAGCAAAGGGTTAGGAATTTCCTTTTGCTCAAGCAGAGCAGTTGATTGGATCATTTCAAGAACAGAAACGCATTTACCAATCTATAATCATATGAAGTAACAGATTGGTTTCTGGTCTTCATCCATTATAACCCTTTTGATTAGCAGCAGATGTAGCTAAGCCTACTTGTAATGGCTCAAGCACAAAAAGACAACTATTTGGGCATATTGGCATTTAGATTGGTCAGCGACTCAACAGGAAGTGACAAATTTCTAGTTGTCTTGAGAGGATATCATAAGATATGAAAAAAAAATTAAGACCGAATGAAAAGTTGTCATCATAGAAAAGAAGAAAGAGAAGAAAACTACTATCGTTAAGCCTGTAGACAATAATTTACAATGACATTATACTGTTAAGGTTTTATGTCACTGTTCTAAAAAACAACAATAGGCTAGGCGCGTCCAGGCCGCCGCGCCTGGCCAGAGCTTTTTTGGCTGTTTCCAACACTTTTCGATGCCTAAAGCAGCCCCCAGAGCTGCCATGAGCTGTTGTTTTTTGGGATTGTTCAAAATTAACACTAAATCGGCACCGTTTTCTGATTTCTCTTGCCATTTTAAAGTTTGATTTCTTCTTAATTACACAAATTTTCAATAATCCCTAATTTTTGAAAACCTAATTTTCGACCCAAAAAAAAACATAATTTCTTCAATTCTTTTTGTTTCTTATCAAATTGAACATTTTGAAACCTTACCCATCACTCAAACAGTGTTTCCCTAGGATCAATTTATTCAAATTCACCAAACCTTAATCCTAATTTCGGAAATCGCTAATTTCCAAGGAATTTAGCCACCCGACTAGAGCCTAGAGCATTTTAAAACACTGTTTCACGATGATACAAAGGCAGCTAGAATATTGTCATCTCATGCACAAAAATAAGCATAGATTCAGCAAATATACTTTGACATAAGATTATGAGCAAAATATGTGATAATTACTTATCTAGCATTTGACTTATATAATGAGGAATTTGCTTTCTTTTCATGGTCATTCCCATGGTAAATTAAAAAAAGCAATAAAAAAAAGTAATTCTTCAAAGCCAAAGATGAAACATTGATCAGTGATAGGACAAGCAAAACCTCATAAACCAGCCTGGTGTATATTATTGCTATAAAAGAAAAAAGCAATACAATAACATAGGTGCAAAGGCATACACGAGCATATAAAAAGAACTTGAAAATTCAAAATTGTAAAGTATAATGGCATTGCACAATAGTTTGTAAAAGGCACAAACATATTTAAACAAATACTAACTCCCACAAAAAAGGATAGAATCTCTCAATAATGATAAGAGTAATTAATTTCATAAAGAGAAACACAAAACTTGCAACTACAAGTGCTCCATATGCAAAGAATGGTTCATCATTTGTATGAGAGAGATAGGGGAGAGAGAGAGATTGCACAACTTACAAATTTAGGGATCACCACTATCCAGTAAAACTCTCATTTCTAGATGAATGAGGTGGTGCAACGAATTTGCTCAATAAATGAAGATCTGCCTTAATCTGGATGTGAGCCAACAAAATTTGTCACATAAATTGTGAACTCCACAAATGAATCAAGGAAAAAGAATAAAAACGATTGTTAAGCTCCACTGTCTCATTAATAAACCAGATCCAATTTGTCCAGTCTCTTACAATTTTAACTCTTTGACAAAATGGATTTGAATGCACTCAATTGATTTGAAGAAAAAGGAGGCACTCTTCTCCGAGCCAATGCCATGATCATATTAGCCTTAGAAGGCTGATTGTTCCTTTTAAGGCCTTCAAGTAGTGCAGAAATTGTATCCAAATTTGGAAACCAATTCTTTTTCATGCTGTCTTTACACATTGTATATGCCAAATTGAAGTCTCCTCCTTCACAAAGATAATGAATCAGAGTCTGATAAATTTTACCATTGGGCTTGCACCGCCGTCCAAGCATAGCAGAATAAACTTTTTTTGCCATATCCAAATGCCCAGAACGGCAAAACCCTTTGATCACCAAATTATAAGTAATCTCATCCGGATCTATTCGAAAATGCTGCATCAAACCCATTAATTTATTAGCTTGCCATGATCGCCTCTTGTTAACCAAATGTTGAATCCTAACATTAAATGTTGCCAGATTAGGGAAGCACCCTTTGCGCACCATAAGATTCCACAGCCCGTTGCCAATCTCCGACTGATTATTCTTGTATAATGCTGATATAAGAGTTGTGTATGTAATCACATCTGGTTTTATTCCAAGCATTTCCATCTCTATCATAACTAAATATGCTTTATCCAAAATGCCCATCTCACAAAAAGCCTTAATAACTATATTAACTGAAAAAATATCTAACTTAATATCAAATTTTTCTGGAACCTCCATAAGAAATGCCTCAATAGCACTAAGATCACGGCTTTCAGTCAAAACCTTAACAACAGCATTGAAAGATTTAACCGTCCTTTTACATCCGTATAAATGCATGTCATAAAAAGTATCAATAGCATGCTTTATCATTCCAGCCTTACCATACAACATTATGATCCTCATTATGAACCCTTCGCGTCTACCTTGAGGTAGAGTCTTTTGGTGCTCAAGTAAATGCTCTATGTAATCAAATCTACGTGCCCCAACTAATCGAGAAACAGTGTCTTCAAATGCAAACCTATTCTCAATAACAAGTCTATTGTGAGCATTAGCCTTAAATAACTGAAACAACTTTTCAGGATCTCTCTCAGCTTTAAGCTTGACAAGGGCAGGTTCTTCTAAGGGTTTATCTACAAAAGGTTTGCGATTTTGAAACTGATTCAATGAAACTGTAGGACTATTGGTTGATGAAATGGCAATGGTGGCGGCAGTGTTGCAAAATCTGCGGATAGGTCGCAGAGATAGCATGTTCTAGGATTCACCTCAGATTGAAACATGCCCTTATAACAAAATCAAACTTATATACAATAAAGTGACAATATCTTCGCAGCCCATTAAACAAATCGCAAGCAAAAAATACCTATGACCACTTAAAATAAAACATAACCATGGGACAATGCCATGATTCAAGTCAATATCTTGAACAAAATTTCATTACCCAAACACCCAAGTAATGAACTCTTCATTGAGGACTTTCATCAAACAGAAATAACCCAATGGGAAAAACCGTGATGAAGTCACCTACTTGAGCAAATATTCAATACCCAATACACAAATTTACGAACCCAACAACAAAATCACCTCAAAATCAAGACTCCAAAACTTAAAGTGAATAATAATAAAAAAAAAAAAAAAGAATTGAAAGAGTAATTATATGGCTGTATTTGTATTTGTTATACTCAGACAGATACAATGAAGGTGTATAGCCAGATTGACTGATTGAGAAGAGGAGAGTATTAGCGAGACGGGGAGAGGGGATCATAAAGGCAGCTCACGATGTGTTGTGGCCTGTGGGCTGCTTTTTGGGGTTTAGGTTTTCGTGTTTTATTTAGTTTCGGAGTTGTGGGGGTGCGGGTGCATGGAAGGTCGTGTGGACTGCTGAAGTAGGAGGACTGTGATTGCTTAAAATTGAAAGAATCAGCATTGTGATTCGTGTCACAATATGGCCCGGCCCGGAAAATTCCATTTGAAAAATTGTACTTCTAGACAAATATTGGAAAAATAAACAAATATCTCCCTATAAATTAATACTCTAATGCCTTATCAGTGTGAAAATTTATTAATTAATCTAAATATTATTTAATCAATAAATTAATAATTTATAAAAATTATATATTAGTAGTTAATAAAAAATTAATTTATCAGGCTATTGAACTATCCAAAATAAATCAAGACAACTTCATAATTTTTATGTGATAAGTAAATAATTGAGAACATAGTGGAAAATGATAAGGAAGATAAAGTTGATAGAGTTTAAAAAAATAAAAATAACAATATTGTTGTAATTTGTGATGATCTCAACTACTTAATCTTTATTTTGTAATTATTATTATTTTATAACTTATCCCACCGTAACAATATTGCTATTGTTGATGATGATCCAGTGGCATCAATTTCCATTAAACCCTTGTTAATCATGCGGCCTGAAGCCAATTCATTGATGATAATGATCAAATATCTTTAAATGTTTGATTAATCAAATGAAAGTTGAATTTAGGCCTGAAGCCAATTTGTAAAACGAAAGTTGAATCATCACTGAATGATTTGAAAATAATCAAACAAGGCCTGAAGCCTTTGCTAAATGCTCCTGGACTCTGTTTACTACTAATGAATTTGATGATGAAATTCTTCTGGACCCCTTGTTCGCTCCTGCAAGATGACATGCCTACTAATTATATATATATATATATATATATATATATATTATTAGTTTTCTTTTATTGCAATTAGAACCACTAGTTCTAATTTATTATGTGATTATTTAATTAGAACCTATAATTTTATTCAAAACTTGAAGTTTTGAATTTCAATGTTACAATTAGAACCTATAGTTCTATTTCATTATGTTATTCTCTTATTTATTATTTATTATGTTATTAGTTTAACATCTTAATTATTTTTATGAGTATGCTTTGTGGTTGCCATTAATTTGGATCTTTCACATCAGAAAATAAAAACTGTATTTTTCGTTATTGTTTTATAATTTATTTCAGTTTCTTTTATAATTATGATTAAGTATAAGAGATAGATTAGAACCCGAAGTTCTAAACTCATTAATTAATTATTAAATTAGAACCTGCAGTTCTAAATCTAGAAAATAATTATAAAACCCGAAGTTCTATAATTATATTACAATTAAAGAACCTGAAGTTCTAACCTCCATCAATTAGACATTAGATTAAAACCTGCCGTTTTAAATCTATCATTGAACCTGAAGTTCTGATTCTATAATATAATATTTTATGAACTTGAAGTTCTAAATATTAATGTTATCAATAAGAAATTGCAGTTCTGAAATTTAATTCTTTTTTTTAGGATCTGATATTCTAAATAATAATGTAAGATTTGAACTTGAAGTTCTAGGTCAACGGATTATTTTTCAAGAAAACCTGAAGTTCCAAATATGTATGTGTAATTTTTTTTTTTGGTTCATACATATTTATATGATGTTTTTAATTTTTGTATTATATTTTATTTCCTATTGTATATTTATTCTTTGAATTATATTGTATATTTATGTGACAAATTTTATTTCCAAGGATATGGATCCTATAAATAAATTATATGTTCTGGAAAATAAATGTGGTGATTATGCTTGGCTGATAGTGCAACCATACACACTATCATTCGAGATAGAAAATACTTCTTGGATGTAAAATTACGTGGAGGAAATGTAAATATTATATCTGGGCCTGTAGACCTAATTGAAGACTCTGGAAGAGCCATAATCTTATTATCAAGTGGAACAAAATTATGCATTGAAAATGCTCTATATTCAGGCAGGTCCAGTAGAAATCTGCTAAGTTTCAAAGATATTCGCAGAAATAGGTATCATATTGAAACTTTAGATGAAAACAATATAGAGTATATATGTATTACCAAAAACATCTCAGGTAAGAAATATATATTGGAAAAACTTCCAGCTTTCTCATCTGGATTGTATTATACAATCATAAATTTAATAGAAAGTCATGTAGTGATGAACCGGAAGTTCAATAATCCAAAGATGTTTATGTTATGGCATAATCGTCTTGGTCATCCAGGAGCTACGATGATGCGTAGAATAATTGCAAATTCTAATGGGCATAAATTAAAGAACCATGAGATTATATTGATAGATGAGATCAATTGCAACGCTTGCTCACAGGGAAAACTTGTGATTCGCCCATCTCCATCTAAGATTTCCCTTGAAGCCTCATCATTCTTACAAAGGATTCAATGAGACATTTATGGACCAATACATCCACTAAGTGGATCTTTCCGTTACTTTATGGTTTTGATTGATGCATCTGTACGGTGGTCACATGTTTGCTTGTTGTCCACACGTAACATTGTGTTTGCCAAGCTACTTGCCCAAATGATTAGATTAAGGGCACAATTCCCAGATTATCCAATCAAAACCATACGACTAGATAATGATGGTGAATTTACATCCAAAACATTTGATGACTACTGTACATCAGTCGGAATCGATGTTGAACATCCAGTTCCACATGTACATACACAAAATGGATTGGTAGAATCATTGATCAAACGAATTCAGGTAATGACACGAACTTTATTGTTACAGACTCAATTACCAATTTTTATATGGGGTCATGCTATCCTGCATACAGCTGCATTAATTCACCTTAGACCCACATCTTATCATCAATATTCTCCTATCCAATTTGTTCTTAGTCACCAACCAGATATTTCTCATCTACGCACTTTTGGTCGTGTTGTGTATGTTCTAATTTCACCCCCACAACGCACAAAGATGGGACCTTAACGTCGTTTGGAGATATATGTTGGTTTTAATTCACCTTCTATTATTAGATTTTTGGAACCCTTAACATGTGATCTTTTTACCGCACGTTTCACGGATTGTAATTTTGATGAGACAGGTTTTCCACCATTACAGGAAAGAAAAAGCCTACAGAAGCAAGGCATGAACTTTCTTGGAAAATTCCTACCATGCCTCATTTAGATTCTGACCGGCGTAAACACACACGTATAACGCAAGCGCACGTATCGTTCAAGTAGTATAAAAATATCGATCCCACGAGGACTTAATTCATACTGTTGTTATTAATTGTTGAATCTATTTATTTACAAATATCTAATTAAATGGAGATGAGAGAGATTGTTTGATTGATTGGTTGATTGTGGCGTTGCTAAATAATAATAAATAAAAAGACAAAAGAAAATACTAAGGAAAATAACAAAAGACACAAAGATCTAGGGTTGTGAATTATTCTAATATCAATTAAAAGATGAAGTAGTTAAATCATAGTTGGGTAAATTATTGAATTATTAATCTGGAACACTAAATTATGTAAAAGCCTCTTCCGAATGATCATTTACAAATACCTAGTATAATCCAATTGAACCATATGTCTATGTCAATTAAATTACCTAGATTCATTAAGATTGAGTTCCAATTATGACTACCCCCCCGCCCAACAGGTATATTCCTATCCTGTAAGGAAATCTATTAAAGGTTTATCTATCCTTAAAGAAGATCGTGGGTTGTTGAGACTAAGGTTTTAAACTTAAAATCCCTGTGTCTAGTTATTTTAAGTTTACCTAATCAATTTTATTAGTGATCGGTTAATAAAAAGCATTAAGATTATGACTCAACAAATAACTCTTTTAATTACCCCAACTATAATCTAACCCTTTTTTAATACGGTGATATTAGAAATCATCACACCCTAGAATACTAACTTAGTTACAACACATAGTTAGGACTAGTAAAACAAAGATAAAAATTACTAAAAAGTAAATGCAGAAAAATAAATAAAATGCTAAGGAAAAAGGAATTAACTTCTACTAAATACTATTTAGAAATCTCCCATAAAATATAATATATACTTGTGATAATTTTATCAACCAGCCATAAAGGCGGTAATATTTGTTATTTAAACCAGCCATAAAGGCGGAACAGAAATATATCAGCCATAAAGGCGGAATAATTATTTAATAACCAACCGACCAATCTGGCGGTATCCTTATTAAGTCCGGTTATAAATAGTTATATATTATATTTTAGGGAGATTAATCTAAATAGCAATAGTAAAAGAATTACATTTTTACCTTAGCGGTGAAAAGTCACCTACACATAGTAAATAGTAAAAATTGTAAGAAGTAAGAAAGTAAAATTACTATTACTATTAAAAAGTAATTAAAAATATTTACAAAACTTAAACTAAAATATTCTAGAGAGAGAAGCTCTCAATTTAGAACTAAGAAAAGAGAGAGAAATGTGTAATGAATTATGAAAATTCGATCTCTATTTATAGGCTCGGATAAGGGTCCAGCGTCGCGACGCCCAAATTGCACTAGCGTCGCGACGCTGGGTACAGTTCGACACGTGTCACGCGCTGGTTGGTCGGCTCAGAATCTTATCCGATGACGTGGCACTATTCATGACGTCATTGCTTGCGTCACGCTGACGTGTCAACTGTTCATGACGTCATTGCTTGCGTCACACTGATGATGTGGAAGGCGACGTGGCGACACGTGGGGCGGCGGCCGTCGGACGAATGAGATGTTGACACGTGTCACGCTGTGATTGGCTGATGATGACGTGGCATGTTGACTCGGTTGACTTGCTGACGTGGCGGCTGATGTGGAAGATGATGTGGCGACACGTGGGGCGGTGGCCGTCCAAGCAATAAGATTTCGACATGTGGCACGGCGCATTTTAGCATCTCCGTTGTGATGGTGACACGTGGCACGGCGCATGTTAGCAAAGTCAAACTTTTCTCTGATTCTGATTTGTGGACCCGGCGCATTTTAGCAGATTCGGCGCACGCTGGGCGTCGCGACGCGCAAGGCTTCAGCGTCGCGACGCTGAAATGACGATTTTGCCCTTTTTGTCCAATTTTGTCCATTTTGCCCCCAAATTGTCTCCAATGCTTTCAAAACTTTATTTATCTGCAAAATAACACAAAATACATCAAAACGTTCACAAAACTCAAGAAACTATACAAAATATTAGTTTAAATGAGTGGGAAATAGTGATAGAAATACCACTCATCAGATCCTCGCACCAGCCAATGTGAAAATGAAGTGCGAAGGATTATCCATTTGCAATAAATTACAAATCAATTGCTATATGCATTTATAGATGCTGTAAAAGTAACCAAGTCACATATACCAGCTGCTAATACACCAGCCGGGTGGTTGTTCCTTGTAACATCCCCAAATTTGGGAGATGTCATCGGCATGGGATAGCAGAACTCACCCAATAAGCCTCTGACTTCCCGACTATATCATTTACTACTAAACCATCTAAATGCAAAATCATGCACATGGACCATAGCCCAACTCAACAACATGAAATACTTTTATTACTCATAACTGTGTACTCAAATAAACTTCTCTTTATAACACTTTAATGGACACTTATAATGACTTATACAACACTAATATATGCATGCAACTTTACTTTGACTCTGACTGGACTCTCATGCTCCCTGACTCTGAACTGGTGGACTCCCAATCCCTAGTGACTGCATCAATATCTGTCCTCCCGAGCTCGTCCTTCAAGAGAACCTGCAACCATAGAAAACTGGGAGTGGGGGGTTAGATCGCTATTCGATCTAAGTGAGTGGACAAGAAACTGAAATACTCAAATCAAAACATTATGTTTTTAAAACTTAAGTTTCAGAAAAACACCTCATATGAAATCTCTTTTTCTGAAAACTCCTTCTGAAATCTCTGTAACAAAACTATTCTTTCTGAAAATTGCTTTTGAAATACTAGTTTCTTAAAACTATTTCTAAAATCTGATTTCTGAAAACTGCATTTTTGAAAATCTGAAAACTGTGAGCCGCTCTGTATCTGAAGACCTTGGCGTATGAGGGTGTTATGTATCGCCGTCCCCCGTACGCTTAACTGTAGCCAGCCGTGTAAATCCATAACTTTGGGGCGCTACGTATCGCTCTCCCCCAAAGCATGCCACTACTGTCTCTGAAACTGGTGATCTTGGGGCGTTACGTATCGCTGTCCCCCAACCCATAAACTATAACTAGGGGTGAGGATCAATGCTACCACCCAAGCTCTGGAACTAGGGTCTAGGGGCGTTACATATCGTCGTCCTCTAGCCCTGCTTTAGGATCTGAGGGCGTTACGTATCGTCATCCCCTCAGTCCTCTACATGTGCACATGTCCTATGTCCGTCAATTCCATCTCTGTCAAGTTACATATTGGGGTGAGTTTTTCCCTTATCCCGAAAAACATAAAACTCAAGTTTGAAAACATCTGTAACTCAAAACTCATGCTGAAAAATAATCTTTCTAAATCATCACTGTATGTATATATAAAAAGAAAAACATATGTAGTAAAATTCAGTCTAACGCCCTACATGCGTTTTAAAAGTAAGTCCGCATTCAAAACAGTTAAATAAAATCGGTTCTGAGAAAGGGTCCACTCACTGATTAGGAATCTGGTTGGAGCTATTCTGCTTCGTCGAAGGGGATTGTAACTCCTGCAATGGTCTGTAAATGATAAGTTGGTTAGATTACAAATCACGAGGTGAGTTTCAGAACTAGGTTAAACTTCTTAGTTCAAGTACGTGGTAGCGTCACTTGGTATATCATGCCTGCAATAGGGTGTAATGTATGTATTCGAACTGATATGAGACTCTAAGGGTGGTCTCTAATACGTTAGGGCAGAACTGGGGGGTTTAAAATTGATTCTAGAAAATTCTGTTCCTCGTGTCACAACGCAAACCCTTACACATCACGACGCGCGACGTCCAAAATCCTGTCGTCATTTTCCTCTTGCATTGCGACGCAAAGTCCTTCCGCGTCGCGACGTGACCTGGGTTTCTAGGATTCTATTTGCCCTTTCAAGTTCATCAAATGCATCAATCATCAAATTACATCCCATACCAACATTTCCATACTAAAATTCAATATTCAATATCATAAACCATTCATTTCACATTATTAAACTACGAATTCATCAATAAACAACTCTTAACATATCTCACATACTTCACCAAGTCATACCCAAAATCATCCCCAAAACTTCCATAACACTTCCAATACACAATCCATCAAATTACATCAACTCTACACATACTAAACTACCATTTTATCATTATCAATCACTCATTTAACCACTTAACCATCATTACTAACTAATTCTTTAAACTTTCCAAACTTAGACAACTTACCACATAACCCATTTATTTACTAATTAACCATTAATATGCAACACATAACATGCCACTACAACTACCATAACATCAATTTGTCAAAATCTCATAACTTGAAATTTGGGTCTAGTTTCATTACCTTATTTTTTTGTTGGATTCTCAACTCTTCCAAGATCTTTAATGGTTGCCATGCTCACTTTGCTTCCTCTTCCTTCTTTTCCTTCTTCTTCTTCTTCTTCTTATTCTTCTCATCTTTCCCTCATTCTCTTCCTCACGACATTCTTCATTCTTTTTTTTTTAATTTCATTTTAGTTTTTTTTGAAATAGTAAATAATGTTTCCTTTATATAGTGGGGGGTGTATGATATTTGGAAAGTTGGGGAAAAGTGTAGAAAAATGTAGAAAGTTTGAGATTTCTCTATTTGACCCAGAAATCACTTTTCATCTGGATTTTGACTTGAATTTTTGACCAGATTCTGGTCCTAATTTGGGAAAATGTTAAACGTGGAAGTTGTAGGTCTCGATCCCAATTTTCCGATGATATAAAATTTATAAAAATCGGAGTTCATATGAAAATGTTATGTACCAAATACCACGGGCTATCCAAAGGGAACACTGTACAGTCTCGTCCCGGGACTTCGAGGAATTTATCAATTGTCCCCAAAGTCATTCCATGAGTATATTTGAGTCTCAACATAATTTATTTTATGTGCCTTCATCCCGTACGTAACAGTACCAGTGTATGCAGTAGTAAAAACTACGTCGTTACATTCCTGTTGAACAATCTAATGTAAATGCATAATAAATCATCTATTATACGTCAGAAACGTGGTAGACCACTTGGTTCTAAAGATACTATTCCCCGGAAGAGGAAAATGAGAGATTCGGATCCTGTTGAAAATAATGCTCGAGCAATGACTATACCTATATTTTTTCAATCACCAGTTCCAGAAGAACCGATAGTCCCTGAAGAGATACCAATCCCTGAAAAGGCTCAAAATTCAAAAAATGAGGAAAGTCTACAAAATTATACTTATACAAGAGAACTGTGGGATCGAAAGGAGATAACCATCGACAATGTGTTTTCATATACAATAGCTACTGAAATTGCAAATGATTTTGAACTTGAAACTGTCGATGAATGTAGAAAAAGACACGATTGACCTAAATGGAAAGAAGCAATTCAAGTTGAATTGACTTCTTTATCCAAACATGAAGTATTTGGACCCGTAGTCCAGACACCTGAATATGTCAAATCTGTTGGTTACAAATGGGTGTTTGTACGAAAACATAATGAACATAATGAAATCATTAGATATAAAGCGCGACTAGTTGCACAAGGTTTCTCGCATATACCAGATTCACTATGAGGATACGTATTCTCCAGTGAAAAATATCATTACGTATCGATTTTTAATCAGTTTGACAGTCTCTGAAAGACTAGAAATGCGTCTTATAAACGTAGTGACAACATATTTGTATGGGTCACTTGACACTGATATTTACATGAAAATCCCCGAAGGATTGAAGATACCTGAAGCATATAAATAAAAGGATCGTAAACTATGTTCAATCAAGTTACAACGATCTTTATACGGATTGAAACAATCTGGACGCATATGGTATAATCGTTTGAGTGAATATTTGATGAAAGAAGATATATATAAATGATCCTATCTGCCAATGCTTATTTATTAGAAAGTCCAAAATTGGATTTGCCATTATAGCAGTATATGTCGATGATATGAACTTAATTGGAAATCCTGAAGAGCTTCTAAAAACTACTGAATATTTGAAAAGAGAATTTGAGATGAAAGACTTGGGAAAAAAAAAAATATTATCTCGGTTTGCAGATCGAGCATAAAACTAACATAGTATTTATCCATCAGTCTGCATATATTGAAAAAAATTTCAAACGTTTCAACATGGATAATGCTCATTCATTAAGTACTCTCATGGTAGTGTCCGATCTCTCGATCCTAAAAAGGATCAATTTCATCCTAAAGAAGATAATAAAGAGATACTTGGTCCAGAAGTACCATATCTTAGTGCAATTGGTGCCTTGCTGTATTTAACTCAATGCACCAGAACGGATATTACATTTTCTATTAATTTATTGGCAAGATTTAGTTCTGCGCCAACTCGAAGACATTGGAATGGCGTCAAACATATCTTTCGTTATCTTCACGGCACTAAATACTTTGGGATTATTTCATTCAAATGAGCTAACACAAAAATCATGCATTTTTGGTTACGCTGATGCAGGATATCTCTCTGACTCTCATAAGGCAGGTTCACAAACATGGTATGTTTTTACCTATAATAATACATAAATTTCGTGGCAATCTATAAATTAGTCTTTTGTTGCTACCTCATCCAATCACTCAGAGATACTTGCATTACATGAAGCAAACAGAGAGTGTATATGGTTAAGGTCACTTATGCATCACATTCAGAGCACATGCAACTTAAATTCTGCCACAGATATTCCAACAGTGATATATGAAGATAATACTTTGGAAAGCGGCCGCGAGTGCGCAATGGAAAATTAAATAAATTAAATTATGATGCCGCTATCCCCTTTGCCCAAGACCTATTTGTTTTGATTATTATACAAGCCTAAGCATTTTACTATATATTCTAAGCATAAAAACTCATAAAACATGCAAAGAACATAAACCTAAACATGCTAACTATCATAAGAACTCTAATTAAAATAAAGAAAGAAAAAGACTTACTTGAACCGAAGACTCCTCCAGTCCTCCCTCCAATCTACAAGCTTTTCTCGAACTCAGCAAGCTCTTCCACGTTCCAAAGAGCCACCTGTAGGCACTGTATTTTTGCATGTAAGTCCCTATGATGAGTCTCATTTAGAGGCACTACTTTTTAAGTCACGGAAGTCGCGGGAAACGGATATCGGAAGGGAAAAGTCAGAAATCAGTATTTTGTTGGATTTTATTCGCTTGTTTAGCTTCAGGTTCGCTTGTTGGACCTCTGTTTTAAAACACATTCTTAGCCCTAACCCCCGCAAGACACACACCAAGCCCATCTCACCCAAGCCCAATCCAACAAATAATTGAAATTAAATTAAATTAAAATCAAATTAAATCTCTTCCTAATTTAAATAATCACCTACCAATTAAATATATACTCCCACCAAAATACAATTATCCTTTCCTTTTTTTAAACTAATTAAATCCATCCCTAATTTACTTGATCTTATTTTCTTATTTTAAAACCCATGCATAAACCCTAATACATCACTATAAAAATAAACACAAAACCTAAACTAAACTCCCTTGGCTCTCCACTCTCACGACGAAACCAAAAACAACAAACTCTCACCTCTCTCCTCTCACTACACTCGGCAGCCAAACCCTACCCTCTCTGGATCTTCTTCTTCACGCACAAACACTAGGAACTTGCTCTCTCTCTCGGCATGCATAAACAATAAACCCTCCACTCATCTCACTAAAACTGCCGAGCTAACAAACTGCCAGCCACACACACACCAAATCCTTACAAATCCAAAACGCACAAACCATAAAACCTAACCCACACATAAGATCACGTCCCTTTGTACTTTCAACGCACGCACACACTGCCAAGATAAGCCCCCTAACTGCAGCCACACACGTCCCTCAATTTACATTATCTCCACGCACAACAGCCTATCAAACTGAGCAGGCCACACACTCGGCAAACACAGGTCTCACACCATTTGATTCATCAGCCCAAACCATGACTTACACCTATAAACACACTCAACACACGCCACTCAGCCCTCAGACCTTATCACAAACACACACTGCCACACCCCAAATAGAGCATAGGCCACGTGAAACAAACAAATAGACCCCACACCGAGTGAACAAACAAACAAAATAATGAACCCTGTCATTCACAAACTGCCCCTCCAAACAAATCAGTTGTGCACAGACCACTCAACTTCACAAACACACACGAGTTGACACACGGCCTGATATCCATTCCACAATCGACAACAGCAAGCCACCTAACAACCCTTCATAAGCCGTGACAAAACCAAGCACCCCGTACACCAAGACACAGCCCCTTTATCGAACCAACAGACTGTCCCAAAAACCCTTGACGTGAGCCAAACAACCGAACCTAAAAAGTCCCCAAATACCTCAAAAACCGTGACCCAATATTACCCATAAATAGTGAACAAAAACAGCAGCAAAACAGAGTGAAAACAGCAGCCCAAACAGTGAAACATCGAAGGAAAACATTGAACCAGTGAACCGAGGAGTTGCGGATTGGTGCATGATGTGATTTCGGGATGAACGGAATATGTGTTCTCTCTTGTGGTATATCGGATGGAAACCCGGACGTAAATTCCGTAGCCGAATCCGAATGGACGGTATTGCGGTTTACACTCGGGATACAATGCCACGTACCACTTGAGAGATTCACATGTTTCACTTTATTTTATCTTGTTCATCTATTATTCACATTTTTACATTCCGCCATTTACTTTCCGTACGTTATTTGTTTGTGTATTGATGATATAATGCGCATGGGCTAGCTATGGTGGATTAAAGGTCCTATATTCGAGGGAAATGCCTAAAGGCTACCTTTACCACGATGTTTTGCCGCGCCGGACGAAGTATGTTTGATTGAATGTGAGATATGTTTAATCGGATGTACGGAGTTCCACATTATTGTCTCATTCATTTGTATGCATTGTAACATAATGCGCATAGGCTAACTAGGGTGGATGAAAGGTCCTCTATTCGAGGGAAATGCCTGAAGGCTACCTTTACCACGATGTTTTGCCGCGCCTTTTATTATGTCATTTACCCTTTGCATATCATTGCTTTATTTACGCATGCATTGCATTCTAGTGCGCATGGGCTAACTATGGCGGATTAAAGGTCCTCTATTCGAGGGAAATGCCTGAAGGCTACCTTTACCACGATGTTTTACCGCGCCGGATGAAGTGCACTCGATTGAATGTGAAATGTGTTCCATCGGGCACACGAGGTCCTACATTGTGTATTTATTTATCCATGCATGTGTTCGTGTCATTTCAGATGCCATTTTGGCAATCTCGTTCGAACGCGTTTCCAAACGCTACACGAACGTATGCATTCTTTCTCATTCCGTTCGAAAGCATTTACGAACGCTACACGAACGTATGCATTCTGCCTCATTCCGTTCGAACGCGTTTACGAACGCTACTCGAACGCGCATCTATTTTGTTTTATCATGCATCAGGTCTTACCCCGTTCGAACGCGTTTCCGAACGCTATATGAACGCGAACCTTCTGTTTACCGTTCGAACGTATTTTCAAACGCTACATGAACGCACATACAGTGCACATACTTCTTTTCGTTACATTTCATGCATGCTTGATTCTTTGATCATTTCTTTTGCACCATATGATGTCCATCATTTTCATTATTTACGCTTAGGAAATTATCATCCATTTATATTTCCGTATTTATTTATTTGATATGCTCATGAGATTGTGTGCTCGCTTTTCTTATTAATGCCTTTATAGTTGTTATTAGTTACATTTTGCACTTTATTGTTTAATACGTTCATGAATTATGTATTTGCCTTCATTTCTTTCGTTTACGATTATGGGTGTGCAAACTTGCATGTTGCTTAAATTATCTGGTACATGTTGCATGAGATTTGGTTGTACTATTACATAAATCCTTTCATTACAAGTGGTATAAGTAAGGGACCATTTCGAACCCAACGGTTTGAGGTCTTCCCTTGCGAGGGGTGAGTGCGGCCTTAAATCATTTTCCCGATTCACGCCGGGCGGCGACTCCATTTTTAGTTCTCCGGTTTAGTCCCCCCGTGGGTTATTTCGTACTCCCAACCGGGCCGCAAGCCCGAGACAGCGTCACCGATTTCTGTGTCCTACAGTCTGGCGACTCCACTGGGGATAGAGAATCGGCCTCGAAATAATGTCTTGTAATGATTGTGATTTGTGCTTTAGTTAATCGTGTCTATAGTGGGTTAATGGGGTTTAATCAAAGGCATTGTTAATGCTAGGTGATGGTTTCGTGTCTTCCTTCATTCACTATCTTTCTATAAGGAAAAGCTGTGAAGGCACCTAGATTATTATTACCCGTAGCTCGTTGTGACAGACTAATTTGGAGGACTTGTTGTTTATTCCTGTCACCAAGGCGATAAGAGCCTAAGAGGCTTGGGTATTTAAGAAAGTTCGCTCCACCCTCCCTCTGGGGAATCTACAATAAGAAATCCATTTGACAGTTAGTCACGTATCATAACTTGTTGGCACGTACCGTAAGGTATAAAAAAGGTGCGCTCACTTGGTCGCTCGAACCCTTGAGTGAGGAGTCCTAGTTGTGGGCAATCATTCACTGGGGAGAGCCTTTGTCTACACTTCCATGAGCCCACATGAGAACCGTAGTTGTATAATTAATAGAAATTGTCTTTTTATGCTTGTGTTTAGGACCATCATCATTTGGATTCAGTTGGACTTTTTGTCAAGAGATATGAACTTGTTGGGCCATTTAAACTGGGACGAGTTCGTGTCCTTTGACAATTGGGCCAAAAGCTTCTAAATGCCGATGGGCCATTTTGTGTTTGGGCCTCTTATCATTTGAAGTTGTTTAACCATGTTATCGAAAAAGTGTAAACCTGTTGGGCCTTTCCAATTGGGACAAGTTTGCACCACGCAATATATGATTGAATGCTTTAAAATGATAATGGGCCGACTTATATATTCCATACATCTCACGCATCTCATGCACCTCATGCATACACGCATCACGTTAACCCTTGTGTCTAAAAGCCATCATAGATACCCGTTGGGTTGGGGAAGAAGGAAGACTCGTCAAAAGACTGCAGGTAAATGGGGCAGTCGGGGCAGCCAATAAGACAGTAAAGAAGATATTATATGTAGGCACTGCATTTTGCATATAAGTCCCGATGATGAGTCTCGTACGGAGGCACTACTCTTTAGGTTGCGAAAGTCGCGGGAAACGAATGTCGGAAAGGGAAATTCAGAATAAGTATGTCATCAGATTCAATTCACATGTTCACTGCTTTCGTTCGTGCTGCGTTCGTGAACACGTTCGAACGTCAAGCAGATTGGGGGTGTTCGTGCAGCGTTCAAATCGGCGTTCGAACGGTGTCGGTACTTCTGGTTTTGTTACTAGCCTCATGCCCAAGCCCAATTAGCCCACCAAAACCCACCCAAAAATAATTAAAATATTTAAAACATGTCACAAATTAAAATAATATCCTTCCTAAATTAAATAAATCACATCCCAATCTAAATAATTCACATACCTAAATAAATAAAATCAAATATATGATCTTCCTAATTAAGCCAAATCATGTCCCCAATTAACTAGATATTTTTCTTGTGAGACACTAATTAGGATATTCCTCCCCATAATTACTTGATCCCATTCTTATTCAAACAAGAGAAACACTAGCCTTTGCCTATAAAAGAAACACAAATCCAAATTTAGAACCCCTAGCACATTCATAAAAATCACAGAAAATTCTGCAAAGCATTAACCCCCAAAAAACTCTTCTGGCTCATTCATCTAAACACACAAAAGCCTAGCCGACTCTCACGAAAACATATTCTCTCTCCCACCTGCAACCTCTCGGCAGTAACACAAAACACTCCCCTTACATCACCAAAATAGTCCCCAAACTACACCATAACATCACCGAAAACACCCCTTTACATCACTGAAACAGTCCCCAAACTGCACCATAACACCACCAAAAATCACCTCTAAAATTGCACTATAACCACCGAAAAACACACTCAAACAGAAGCCCAAAAAGACGCCAAAACAGTCCCTTAATACAGTGAAAACAGTGACCAGAAATTACAGCAAAAACAGCAGCAAAACAAAGGAAACGACGACCCAAAACCGCGAGGCAACGAACGAGAGCAGTGGACAAGTGAACCAGAGGAGTTGCAGAGCATCAACCCTTCCGACGGCCGTGTAACGCGCTTTCGAGATACGACCTAAGAGGTTAGACCTGAGGGCACCTTCTTTATTATTATCTCTCGTTTTTTTTTTCTTTTATTTTTCATTTATTTTAATACTTTATTACATGTGAGTATTATGGATTGATGCATGATGTGAATTCTGGATGAACGTAATATGTGGTCTCTCTTGTGGTATATTGGATGGAAACTCGGACGTAAATTCTGTAGCCGAATCCGAATGGACGGTAGTGCGGTCTGTACTCGGGATACAACGCCACATACCGCTTGAGAGACACACATATTTCGTTTCATCCAACTTTGTATTTAAGCATGATTTAGTCGTTTTCGCTTTATTTTATCTTGTTTATTTATTATCCGCCATTTACTTTATGTATGTTATTTGTTTGTGTATTGATGATGCGGTGCGCATGGGCTAACTAGGGTGGATTAAAGGTCCTCTATTCGAGGGAAAATGCCTAAAAGACTACCTTTACCGACGATGTTTTGTCGCGCCTTTTGTTATGTCATTGACCTTTTGCATATCATTGCTCTATTTACGCATGTATTGCATTCTAGTGCGCATGGGCTAACTAGGGTGGATTAAAGGTCCTCTATTTGAGGGAAAATGCCTAAAGGCTACCTTTACCACGATGTTTTGCCGGGCCGGACGAGGTATACTCGATTGAATAGGAATGAGTTCAATCGGGCACACGGAGTCCTACATTGTGCATCTGTGTATGTGTTTGCGTCGTCTATCATGCATCAGGTCCTGTCCCGTTCGAACGCGTTCTCGAACGCTATACGAACGTGAACCTTCTGTTTCCCGTTCGAACGCATTTACGAACGCTACTCGAACGTGTATGCATTTTGTTTCATCAGGTCTTGTCCCGTTCGAACGCTTTCTCAAACGATATACGAACGCGAACCTTTTGTTTACCGTTCGAACACGTTTACGAACGCTACTCGAACACGCATGCATTTTTTTTTCATCAGGTCTTGTCCCGTTCGAATGCGTTCTCAAACGCCATATGAACGCGAACCTTCTGTTTACCATTTGAACGCGTTTTCAAACGCTACACGACCCACATATACACTGAATGATTCATTTTCATCACATTTCATGCATAATTGCTTCTTGGGTGATTCCTCTTGTATCATGTAATTAATCATACCATTCCATTATTGATACTTTTAATGTTATCATCTATTTGTATTCCCGTATTTATATAATTGATGTGTTCGTGAGATGGTGTTCAAGCATGATTAGGTTGTTAGTATGTTACTTGGTTCTTAAGCATGATTTAGCTTTAGTACGTTATTCCTCTATGCTTGATTTGGTTATCTTCTTTCGCAGTAGGCATTCATTTACATTCATGATTAGGTTGTTATTTATTTTTCATGTTTGATGATTCAACATGTTCATGAGATTATTGTGTGATATCGTATGTTTGCTGTTATGATGATTTATTTTATACATGCGAACCTAGGAATAGATTACCCTTGGAAATATATGTTGCTAGATTCGATAAAATTATTGCACAAATCATATCATTACAAGTGGCATAAGTAAGAGACCATTCCGAACCCAACGGTTGAGGTCTTCCCTTGCAAGGGGTGGGTGCGGCCTTAAATCATTTTCCCGGTTCACACCGGGAGGCGACTCCATGTTCTTTCTCCGGTTTAGTCCCTCGCGGGCTACTCCGTACTCCCAACCGGGCCGCGATCCCGGAACAACGTCGTCCAACATCTGTGTCCTACAGTCTGGCGACTCCACAGGGGATAGAGAATTGGCCCCGAAATAATGTCTTGTAATGTTTGGATTTGTGCTTTAATTAACCTGTCTACCGTGGGTTAAAATGGGTTTAATCAAAGGCACTTTTAGATCTAGTTAATGGTTTGGTGTCTTCCTTCATTCACTACCTTTCTATAAGGAAAAGTTGTGAAGACACCTAGATAATCATGTACTCGTAGCTTACTGTGATGGACTAATTTGGAGGACTCGTTGTTTTTCATGTCACCAAGCGATAAGAGCCTAAAAGGCTTGGGTTTTTAAGAGAGTTCGCTCTGCCCTCCCTCTGGGGAATCTACAACGGGAAATCCATTTGACAGTCAGTCACGCACCATAACTCGTTGGCACGTACCTTAGTGTATAAAAAAGGGGTGCGCTCACTTGGTCGCTAGAACCCTTTAGTGGGGAGACCTAGTTGTGGGTAACCCTTCGTCGACGAAAGCCTTTGTCTGTACCCCTATGAACCCGCGTAGAACATAGTTGTATGACCAATAGAAACTATTTCCTTGTGCTTGTGTTTAGGGACCATCATCATTTAGATTCAGTTGGACTTCTTGTCAGAAATGCGAACTTGTTGGGCCATTTAAACTGGGATGAGTTCGTATCTTATGAAAATTGGGCTAAAAGTTCTAAAATACCGATGGGCCACTCTGTAGAAATTGTTTCTTTTTATGTTTATGTTTAGGACCATCGTCATTTAAATTCAGTTGGACTTTTTGTCATGAGGTATGGGCTTGTTGGGCCATTTAAACTGGGACGAGTCCGTGCTTTATGGCAATTGGGCCAAAAGCTTCTAAAATGACGATGGGCCATTTTGTGTTTGGGCTTCTTATCATTTGAAGTTGTTTAGCCATGTTATCGCAAAAGTGTAAACCTGTTGGGCCTTTTTTAACTGGGACAAGTTTGCACCTCGCAATAGTATGATTAAATGCTTTAAAATGGTAATGGGCCGACTTATATATTCCATACATCGCACGTATCTCATGCATCTCATGCATACACACATCATGTTAACTCTCTTGTTTTCTTAAGAGCCATCAAAGATATCCGTTGGGTTAGGGAAAAAGGAAAACTTTTAAAAGGCCAATAGCAAACATGAGCGAATCAGAGAATGATGTATCCCGTATGGATAAGTTTGAGAACAGTCTCACCAAGATTACAGAACAGTTACAAGCCCTGACTACTACTATGGCAAAATGGATGTGCCCCGTGCTGGGGGAAATTATGAGAATGTGAGGCGTGAGGAGCCTCCGAATGGGTTGGGGGATGACATCCCCACTTTTGATGATGACATGGCTGAATATGCGACGGGAAGAATGATTGGGTCTCAGCCAGAATTACAGAAGCTACGGGATCAGGTAGAATCGGTTACCCGCAAAATGAGGGGTAAACATGAAGACTTGCTAGATTATAAGGCAATGACTTTTGAAGAACAGCTGCCTGTTGGGTTTCTATTAAGTCCCAAGGATCATTTTCAAGCATCAAACATATGTGAATACATCAAGAAATATGGCGGAAACATACTTACATTGAGCGGTTTTGCGATGCGATGAACACAAGCCCTTTGCTCCCTTGAAGCTCTCAGCTTTCTCCCCTTGGTGTGCTCCATTTTCGGTCAAGCTCCATGGATGGATCTCCAAGCTCCAAGCTTTATTTGATGATTCCATGCTCATGAAATTAGTTTCCGATCACCTTAGGATGACTCCTTTGTGTTTAGCACCCTAGAAAATTTGCCACAATCTTTCTATTTCATCATCACTTGTAATTTTCGGCCTTGCCAAAATTGGGAGAAGAAAAACTTGGCCCTTGGCCGAATGGAATGGGGAGAGAAGAAGAAAAAAGGTTGTTGTGGTTTTGTATTTCAAAAACATTAATTGATTTCTAAAATCAATAATAAACATATACCAAATTTGAATTCCAAATCCAAAAAGGTACAAGTCAATAAAACCATCCAACCACCACCATCAATCATGAATAGTGACTGACATCACATCGTTCAAAGTGACTAGACATCACATCAATCAAAGTGACTAATGATTTGACGCTAGATGTGACTTGTGGGCCGCACTTTAATTCGTAATGCGAGTGCGCCAGCAAATACTCCCGGGCTCGGGTTCGCTAATTCCAAATTAACGAATTTACTGTTGCGACGTAATTAAATAATTATACCTAGCAAAATCACTATTCACGTCGCTAACGAATTAATTCTAAATTAACTCGTTCACCCCCGAATTAAATTCTAAATTTAATTCCGCGTCGAAATCCAATTCGTATAATATATCGAATATATTATTTATCGATTAATTCCAAATAATCGTTCTCTCTCTTAAATAATATTTTATCCCAGATAAAATATATCCGTAATTAATCCCAGATTAATTTTATCTCTCTCATTAATTAATCCAGGATTAATAAGTGCGAGTCATACGTCATCGGTGAATCTTCGGGAAGCGACCCATGAGATCCCCGGATATGTTGGCAGTAATTCGGTAGTCGAACTATCCGAACACGTAAGTACCTGGTACTACATTTTTACCGATTTACAAGACAATGTTGGCTTTTAGCAAAGCGCCATGCCTACCCAATTCTCCAGAAATATTCTTACTCGAAGATGTGATCTATATCAGGCGTAGTATACGTTGTATTGCGTATTTCGATCCAGTATCAGATGTCACGTGCAAGGGCTGGGGCTGGAAATGGTGTCTGCCCGTACGAAGCACATATCGGATCTCTGGTAACTAGTCTCTATAATCGGATAAACATGACCTAGTCATAATATCCCGATAGATGCAGCATATAAGAGAACGAGTTTCGTATCCTACGTGATCATCATCTCCATAGATGGATCTCCAAGCTCCAAGCTTTTTTTGATGATTCCATGCTCATGAAATTAGTTCCCTATCACCTTAGGATGACTCCTTTGTATGCTAGCACCCTAGAAAAATTGCCACAATCTTTCTATTTCATCACTTGTAATTTTCGGCCTTGCTAAAATTGGGAGAAGAAAAACTTGGCCCTTGGCCGAATGGAATGGGGAGAGAGGAAGAAGAAATGGTTGTTGTGGTTTTGTATTTCAAAAACATTAATTGATTTCTAAAATCAATAATAAACATATACCAAATCTGAATTCCAAATCCAAAAAGGTACAAGTCAATAAAACCATCCAACCACCACCTCAATCATGAATAGTGACTGACATCACATCACTCAAAGTGACTAGGCATCACATCAATCAAAGTGACTAATGATTTGACGCTAGATGTGACTTGTGGGCCGCACTTTAATTCGCAATGCGAGTGCGCCCGCAAATACTCCCGGGCTCGGGTTCGCTAATTCCAAATTAACGAATTTACTGTTGCGACGTAATTAAATAATTATGCCTAGTAAAATCACTATTCACGTCGCTAACGAATTAATTCTAAATTAACTCGTTCGCCCAAATTAAATTCTAAATTTAATTTCGCGTCGAAATCCAATTTCGTATAATATATCAAATATATTATTTTATCGATTAATTCCAAATTAATCGTTCTCTCTCTTAAATAATATTTTATCCCAGATAAAATATATACGTAATTAATCCCAGATTAATTTTATCTCTCTAATTAATTAATCCCAGATTAATAAAGTGCGAGTCATACGTCATCGGTGAATATTCGGGAAGCGACCCATGAGATCCTCGGATATGTTGGCAGTAATTCCGATCGTCGGACTATTCTAACACGTAAGTACCTAGTACTACATTTTTACCGATTTACAAGACAATGTTGGCTTCTAGAAAAGCGCCATGCCTACCCAATTCTCCAGAAATATTCTTACTAGAATATGTGATCTATATCAGGCGTAGTATACACTGTATTGCATATTTCGATCCATTATCGGATGTCACGTGCAAGGCCTGGGGCTGGAAATGTGTCTGCCCCGTAAGAAGCACATATCGGATCTCTGGTAACTAGTCTCTATAATCGGATAAACATGACCTAGTCATAATATCCCGATAGATGTAGCATATAAGAGAACGAGTTTCGTATCCTACGTGATCATCATCTCCATAGATGGATCTCCAAGCTCCAAGCTTTTTTTGATGATTCCATGCTCATGAAATTAGTTCCC